>OY757937.1:3757209-3878165 GCA_963585895.1 Sepioteuthis lessoniana | reverse complement strand
TACCGACTTCTTTTTTCACATTGGAACCGATGCACTATATCGCACACATGCCGTTGAAGTGCATGCTGATGTGTTAGAAGATCAAAGCAACAGCATTGATTTAATGGTAGATTGGACCAAATTTCTTACGGGAATCGATTTGAGTGTTGATAACAGTACTCATACAGCGAACAATTTACCATTAGCAACAACAGTAGCCGATAACATGACATCGGCCATTATGTTACAATAAAAGAGTACACATGAACAAAACACTATTGGCCATATTACTGCTTGGATGGGTTGGTTTCGGCACTACATGCAAGAAAACCGAGCCAGCTGAACCCCTTCCGGCATCTCCTATGGGGACATTGCGAATCAATGTGGTAGGCAATTTCGACGGACAGCCGTTTGTGATCAACAATGAATACCTGAATGTACACAACTATCGGGTAAAGGTAAGCGAGCTGAAGTTTTACATGTCAGACATTACAGCCACCAAAAATGGATTCGAAAATTATGTAGGAGACATTGCATTGATTGACTTTAAGGCAACTACTCAAAGTGTAGATCTGGCCATTAGTGAAGGAACATACGATGGAATTAAATTCGGGGTCGGGGTACCGGCACAGTTAAACGGTACTAGCGACCCCGATTTTAACGCCTCGCAATATGCCAGCAATCACCCCTTAAGTGTTACCAATAGTGGCATGTATTGGGCGTGGTAACTCCAGCCGCGCTATTACGTTTGCTTTCAGAATAATACCCTAGGAAAAGGCATGAAGCCCATTATCCCTTGGCTATTGGTTAAAAGATATCACGTCTCTTCTTCTACGAAGATGACTGGCATAGATAACCAAGAAAGGTTGATATGCCATTAAACATAGAAATCAAAATCAAACCGATATGTATTCTTACCTATGTTCTTATTTATCTTTACATATCTATCTATCGAGGTTCTTTTTTATATCTATCTATCTATCCATCTATCTATCTATCTATCTATCTATCTATCTATCTCATTCTGTTCATTATCTATCTATCTATCTATCTCAGTCTATTAACATCTATCTATCTATCTATCTATCTATCTATCTATCTCATTCTGTTCATTATCTATCTATCTATCTCAGTCTATTAACATCTATCTATCTATCTATCTATCTATCTATCTATCTATCTCAGTCTATTAACATCTATCTATCTATCTATCTATCTATCTATCTATCTATCTCAGTCTATTAACATCTATCTATCTATCTATCTATCTATCTAAGTCTGTTCATTATCTATCTATCTATCTATCTATCAAAGTCTGTTCATATCTATCTATCTATCGATCTATCTATCACTGCCTGTTCCTATCTATCTATCCAAGACGATACATATGTATGCATGTAACTATCTATCTATCATCGTCTATACATACACATGTATGTATGTATGTATGTATCTATCTATCTATCTATCTATCAATTTAATCTCGTCTATACACGTATATCTATCTATGTTACTCAACCTATGACTATTCTATTTTTCTTTCTCCCTCCTATCAGCTGATTATCTACACATCTACACAGACCCATTAATATACACACGCATTTACCTACACATTGATATATTCCATCACTTTGATTTGGTCTATTTTCCCTTTTCCTGCGTTTCTACTAAAACGTTCCTATCAACTGATTCTTTAACACACAGTAGAACTAAACATTTTTCTTTTCTTGTAGACTTGCCTTAATTTTGGCATTTTTTGCATCGATATATCAGATTTTCACATATTTTCTCAAAAAATTTATTCCTTTCTTGAAATAAGGAAAACAAAAAAAAATGTATATCTTTTAAAGACTTAACGTTTCTAAATAATCTATATCTTTTGCCCTGCAACTAAACTGCGACTCATGGAGAAGTTCTCGTCTTTGAGTACCTTTTCATTGCCATTACTCTCAGTTCCACTCTGATGTGTAGTGGTGGTATCTCTTAGGGTCCCATCGACAGGTCATTTGGAACAACAGTCTTTTACTAGGGATTATTAATTATATTGAATAGAGTTATTATCTTTTAACAGAATTAAACAAAGACACCAAGCCAAATATATATATATATATATATATATATAGATAGATAGATAGATAGATAGATAGATAGATAGATAGATATATGAGGGTGAGTAAATAAATATTAGGAATTGGTTTGTCGGAAAAATTATTCGAATCACACAAAATATTGGTTTTGATATGATCAAAAATCTCAGCAAATAAAATAGTGTGTTTGAGCTGATCCTCAGGGAAAGAACAAGTACCGCAAACAGGGGTCAGTAAAGAAGGCTATGCTGGTAGTCTTCTAGGACATGAAAGAATCCATTACTATTGATTTCCTTGAAGAAGATTTAACTTCGAACAGTGCTTCGTAATTCCAACTCCTAAAGCAAAATTCTCATTATATATATATATATATATATATATATATATATATATATATATATGATGGAGGTTTTTGGGGTGTAATAGTTACATCGTAAGAAATGGACACGGTGGCCCGAGTTCAATTCATGAACAAGGCTGTTTGCATTTCCCATAGCGCTAATACCTTTGGGAATGTATGAATCCAACTATTCTCTTTTCAGCTATTTTAAATAGAAAGACAGACTGTGACCCTTAACACTGGTATGGCTACCAGTCTTGGAGAAGGACAACTCACGCAAGACGACTTCCATGAGGCCTTCCATAAGTTGTTGGAACGGTACAACAAGTGCATTGCAGCCGGAGGAGATTACTTGGAAGGGGATTAGAGTTTCATGTATGTACTCTCAGTAAAAGTGCCCATACGAATAAAGGCTGGAAACTTATTAAATGATCCTCGTATATATATATATATATATATATATATATATATATATATATATATATATATTCTTTGCTATCAATCTATCCAAATAATTGTTACTTCTCTTTCTTTATTCAGGTTTATAAGTAAATATTGATCATGTGTTTATGGTGGACACGTGAGCGTGCGGTCTTATTATTGTATGTGTGTGTGTGTGTGTGTGTGTGTGTGTGTGTGTGTGTGTGTTACCTCTCACAAACACGTCTTTTTGTTAGCTATAAATCCTGCTTAGGAGGTGCCCGTGGAGTAATAGTTATCGTCGTAGGAAATGGACACGGCGACACGAGTTCAAATCCTGGACGAGTTTGGTTGCATTTCACATAGCACTAATACCCTTGGGAAAGGTATGAATCCAATTATTCTCCCTCCAGCTATGGGTAAATAGTAGGGCAGACTAGGTTCTCCAGCCTTGTAGTCTAGGAGCAGGAAAACTCTGAATTCAAACCTGTTAAACTTCGCTTAAAAAATTTGACCTTGTGTCATATCCTGCCCGTGCGGAGGGGTTGGGTAAATATCATAAATCCTGCTTAAAGTTTCTGTATTTTTTTTTTAACGTACCAAAAGACCAACGTCAGCATTGAACTGTAAGAATCCAGACGTACGATACGATACAATAATGAATAATCGAAACAGTATAAAAGCCGAGTCCTGAGTCCAACACACAAAAAACGATCGATAACGAGGCCGGCTGCGATTTAGAACCCTTCACTTAGTGACGACTGAATCAAGACAGTAAACATAATGGCCTTCTCTCTGATTTGATGTGCTGATTTGAAAATCGGGTAGATCGATCAGGTTGGAAGTTTTCGACTTCAAAGGCTGCCTTAAATACTAATTGATTTATCAGCGCTGCTTGATTATATTCTCCATTACAAAAAAAATAGACCGGTGAAACTGGATGGGTTGACGTTTCGGTGAAATTATGCCGTCGGCAGTGGGTTTTTTTTTTCAAAATTGAAAAAGGGGGAACAAAATAGAGGACATGAGAGATTTTACTGTGTCCCAAAAAATGTACAAATATTTTATGACCAACGTGACTTTTAAAAGAAAAAAAGTCTTGCACTGATTTATGGAAGGGATATTATGTATTTCTAAGAAGATACTTTTGATTAAACAGTGTTGAAACATTTCACTCTCTCTCTCTCTCTCTCTATATATATATATATATATATATATATATATATAAATATATAAAAATATATAAAGATTGACCTTGTCTCGAATCCTGCTCATGCGGAAGGGTTTTATATATATATATATATATATATATATATATATATACTGAACCCCTCCGCATGAGCAGGATTCGAGACAAGGTCAATTTTTAAGCGGAATTTAACAGGTCTGAATTCAGAAATTTACTTCTCCTGGACCGGCTGCCATATAAAGAAGAAAAGGCAAAGACTGACCAACTATTGCCCCTTCCAAACTTGAACTCGGATTGCCGTATACATTTCCAAAAACGTTAACCGTTACACGAACTCCTCTCTCTCTCCTTCTCTCTCTCTCTCACTCTCTCTCTCTATATATATATTAAAATGTGCATTACATTTCACTTATCAACCAAGCAAGCGTCATAAGAATACATTTATGGGCGTGAACATGCGTTTTTATGAATAATTGGTATATATGTATATACGTAAGTGTGTATTTTATATTTACTTATATATAAATCAAACTATATACATTAGTAAATCAACACAAAATCGAGCAACAGCAACGGAAACAGCAAAAGCAAGTGGCTTTTACCGTTGGGGCGGACCACAGAAGGAAAAGAAAACAAATCAAAAAGTAAAAATTCTTGGATCTTGCCTAAGAACCAAAAAAAAAAGGTGAGACATAAAAAATGACGATGATTATGTTTGATGCACTTGGAACAGTCCCCAATGGCCTGGAAAAATACTGGCGAAATTTCAAATCAGACAAAGAATCGAGACCATACCATTGTTTAAATCGGCTAGAAAAACGTGAACAAAAACAAGAGGGACAACAACAACAGCTAATCATTTTGTGGATTTTGCTGTTCCAGAAGACCACTAAGGTTGATTTGGTTTGGTTTGGTTTTATGGCATATCAACCTTTGTAGGTTATTTAACGCCAAATCCATTTTTATGTAAATAATCTGTTCTATTGAAAACAGTTCAGTTTAGCATAAGTACACAGTTTAATTGTCAAAAACATTTCCATTTCAAACTATTCAAGCAGTTATATGTAATAATTCAGTTAAGTGTAAATACAGTTTTAATGTCGAAAAACAGTTCTATTTGAAATAATTCAGTTAAGCATAAGCACGCAGTTTAAGTGTAAGTACGGTTTAATTGTCAAAAACGTTTCTATTTCAAGCTATTCAGTTTACTCAATTCATTTTAGCATAAGTAAGCTGTTAGTTCTATTTAACCCATAGATAGGGCCCTATCAGGTGCTACCACACCGGGGCCAGAGTGGACTTGGGAGCGATGGCAATGAAGGGGTACTCTGCATTCCCCAAAGCTCCAGCACTGCTGGAACCTCACCATCAGATTGTTTAATGTCACATACCAGGACACTCGTTGGGGGGGGGGTATTACCTCTCTGCAGAGAAGCAGTCGGTGTATTCTACAGCCCCAGCCGACTGGGCAAAAGAGGACCACTAAGAATAATGAAATAAAACGATAACATTAACAAATGCTTGGATGTTTCTCGAGAGATGAAAACACTCTGGAACCTGGAGTTGACCGTGATACCAATGGTAGTTGCTGCACTAGGAACAGTTCCAAAGATTTGAAAAAAAACTGGATTGTCTAGTTTTATGGCATATCAATCATTGTGGGTGTTTTAATTCCAAATCCATTTTTATACATATAAACAGGAGGTGCCCGTGGTGTAATGGTTATCGTCGTAGGAAATGGACACGGCGACACGAGTTCAAATCCAGGGCGAGACTGATTGCATTTCACATAGCACTAATACCCTTGGGGAAGGTATGATTCCAATTATTCGCCCTCCAGTTATGGATAAATAGTAGGGCAGACTGAGTTCTTTCGCCTTGGTGAGGCAACTAGTCTAGGATAAGGAAAACTCTGAATTCAAACCTGTTAGACTCTGCTTAAAAATAGACCCTAACCCTGTCATATCCTGCCCAAGCGGAGGGGTTGGTAAAAACAGTTCTATTCCAAAGAGTTCAGTATAGCATAAGCACACAGTTTATTTCTATTTGACCCATAGATATGAACCTATCAGGTGCTACCACTCCGGGCAAGAGTGAACCTCGGAGAGATGGCAATGAAGCGTACTGTACATTACTGGAGCCTCACCATTAGATTGTTTAGTGTCACTTGCCCCTAATCAGAGAAGCAGTCGGTGTTTTTGTTTTTATTTTTCGTAAATTCCCTATTTTCCCGTTTTCACTTTGCTAAATTTCATTTTTTTTTTCGTTTTATTATACTTTATTGGTAAATTGCAATAACTTGTACAATAAACATTAGAGAAAGTAAAGGTAAATTTCAAAATTTTATCACCTTTAAAGAAATAGTAGATATCATATCTCTTTATTTAAGAATCCTCTCTTAAACATATCAGGTGACTTGTGTGCGGTGTCTGACATTTAAATAAAGCCTCTACGCCATTATGAATTGTGAAATTTAATCCTTTTTTCGTCATGAAATAAAATAAATCCCTTATCTTCTGCAATGGCAATTAATTTTCGATAAATTCTCTCAACCCTTTACAACAATACGTCTCTGAAGTCTTATTAAAAGGGGACGGGTCGCTCGGCGGCCCTCTTGCTGGCGCCAAGGGCTTGCGGGCTACCCTCCAATAAGGAGTTGCCCGTGGTGTAATGGTTATCATCGTAGGAAATCGACACGGCGTCACGAGTTCAAATCCTGGACGAGACTGACGGCATTTCACATAACACTAATACCCTTGGAAAAGGTATGAATCCAATTATTCTCCCTCCAGCTATGGGTAAATAGTAGGGCAGACTAGGTTCTTCAGCCTTGGTGCTGCAACTAGTCTAGGAGAAGGAAAACTCTGAATTCAAACCTGTTAGACTCCGCTTAAAAATTGACCTTGTGTCATATCCTGCTTGGTAGATAGGGTATATATATATATATATATATATATATATATATATATATATATATGAGCAAAATAAATGGTATCTAACCCCTATCTATGGGTTAAATAGAAGTAACTGCATACTTACGATAAACTAAATTGTTTAAAATTAGAACTGGAAATTAGAACTGTTTGACTAAAATGAATAGCTTGAAATAGAAATGGTTTTGACAATTAAACTGTACTTACATTTAAACTGCGTGCTTATGCTAAATTGAATTATTTGAAATGGAACTGTTTTTGATACTGATACTGTACTTATACTAAACTGAATTTTTATATATAGAATTGTTTTGACATTTACCTGTGTGTAAACAAAATTGGCTGAATTAGAATTGTTTGAATAAACTGAATAGTTTGAAATAAAAATATTTTTGACAATTAAACTGGGTACTCATGCTAAACTGAATTGTTTGAAATAGAACTGCTTTAAAATTTAACTGTGTGTAAACAAAATCTATAATTATACTAAACTGAATTGTTTGAATTAGAACTGAATAGTTTGAAATAGAAATGTTTTTGACAATTAAACTGTGAACTCATGCTAAACTGAATTGTTTGAAATAGAACTGACTATTTGTGTAAAAATGGATTTGGCGTTAAATAACCTACAAGGGTTGATATGACATAAAACACAACCAACCAACCGACATCAGCAGTAAACTGTTGGAAATTACTTACCCTTACCAAATATAGCTTTTAACCCCCTTTGTCTCTTGCCTAGGATGTAGTGGACTTTTTGAGTTCACGAGTTAGTTTTTGAGAGCCATCTCATCTGCTCGGTCGGTTGAAGCTGTTGAATTCTCTGACTTCATCACTGCCGAGGAGTATGACCCCCTCTTAACGAGTGTCCTGGATATGGCATTAAATAATCAGATGGCAAAGGTCCAGTCTTGGAGATTTGTGGAATGTGGAGTGCCCCTTCATTGACATTAGTCCCTGGTCCACTCGGAAACAGAGTGATAGCACCTGATAGGGTTCTATCTACGGGTCAAATAAAACAAACTATGTGAGCAAGCAAATGACTAGATGTTATATTGTGACTGTAATATATATATATACCAACCCCTCCGTTCGGCCAGGATATGACACAAGGTCAATTTTTAAGTGGAGTTTAACAGATTTGAAGTTTTCCTTTTCCTTGACTAGTTGCCTCACCCAGGCTGAAGAACCTAGTCTGCCCTAGTTTTAACCCCTAGCTGGGGGGGCGGAGAATAATTGAATTCATACCTTTCCCAAAGGTATTAGTGCTATATGAAATGCAATCAGTCTCGTCTAGGGTTTGAACTCGTGTCACCGTGTCCATTTCCTACGACGATAACCATTACACCACGGGCACCCCCATGTTATATAGCAATAGTAGAAACCATTTTACTGTGTGCAAAATAGAACTCAAGCTCGTTTAAGAATATTATCAACAAAATGTTCACAAATCATATATATATATGTGTGTGTGTGTGTGTGTGCGCGTGCGCGCGTGTAAATAGGATTTGGCATTTAATATCCCACAATTGTTTATATGCGATAAAACTAGACCAAATCCCACCAAGCTATTTTGTTCTTTGCCTGATAATTGTTCCCGTTGGTCTATCTCCAATCTCAGCTGGGTTGAGTGATAACGTAACATCTTTTTTTTTTTGCGTGCACACAGAGCTTTATTCATTTTGGGCGTCTTTTCACTTTACCGAGCCGTAAAAAAACCGGGAGTCCCAATTTAAAGCATAGATGATAATTAGGTATGAAGCTTTTGATTACACTGAGTTAACTGATTTAGATTTGAATTCTGACTTCAAGGATTTTATTCACTGCACTTAACTCTCCTCTAATAAGAACCAAGCTTTCAAACAGTCCGAAACAGCTACTACTTGTCAATTAAACTGAGTTGACCTCAGTTGGCTTAACGGTTTGATTTTTTTTAGAATAATAAACTTTGTCATATTTACCCAACCCCTCCGCTCGGGCAGGATATGACATAAGGTCACATTTTTAAGCGGAGTTTAACAGGTTTGAATTCAGAGTTTTCCTTATCCTAGACTAGTTGCCTCACCAAGGCTGAAGAACCTAGTCTGCCCTACTATTTACCCATAGCTGGAGGGAGAATAATTGGATTCATACCTTTCCCAAGGGTATTAATGCTATGTGAAATGCTATCAGTCTCGTCCAGGATTTGAACTCGTGTCGCCGTGTCCAATTCCTGCGACGATAACCATTACACCACGGAATAATAAACTTTATACCAAATAAAACATTCGGCTAATATATCATTCAAAATTTGAGATATCTGGCTTCATCATCATCTTGTCGTGCCATCAGCGCGGATATCCCTGACCCTCTATCGCCACCCTTCCCTATCGTTCATCGCTTCCGGTAGGTCCCTAGGACTACACCCCGTATCAGCACAGAGCTGCTGTATGTAGGTTCGAGCTGGCCGCCCTGATTTTCCACGGCCATGTGAAGGGGTCCATGGGAGTACATCACTTATGAGCTCGTCCCTACTTCTCCAGCAGTGTGCTGCATGTCTGGTTCGTCTAACTTGGATAGTTTTCGCGATGGGTGGTAGGTGGTCGTACAGATGCTGCTTTGTTGGGTGTTGTCTCCAGGCCTTGTTCAATGTTGCGCGCAGCATTCTCGTGTAGTTGCCGTCAATTTTTTTCTCCAGCCGTTTCGTTAGCGTCCATGTAGTGCATCCATATAGCAGTATAGATACGATCGCTGCTTGAAAGAAACTGCGTTTCATTTTATCGGTTAGGTCTGACTTCAATCTGGCTTAGGACATCACAAAAATGAATATAATCTAGAATGTCGCACAAAGTGTCGCACAGACACTCGAGTGCAAAGTAAATGCTTAAAAATATCTGCACATAAAATGTTACTTATTTACCCATTCTCGATCACCATTCTTTGAATAGGTTGCCCTTTCTATTATCAAACAGTTCACATTACATCACATCTCTCTCTCTCTCTCTCTCTCTCTCTCTCTCTCTCTCTCTCTCTCTCTCTCTCTGGGGTGTCCTCGTGGTGTAATGATTAAAGCGATGGACTGCAGAATCGTAGTACGCGAGTTCGTACTCCAGTCGCGCTATTACATTCACTTTCGGGCAAATACCCCTGGGAAAGGTATGAACCCCCTTATCCCCCAGCTATGAGTTAAATAGTACCACTACAGTTCTTCTAAGAGAATGACTTTGGCATTAAAATAACCTACAAAAGTTTATATGCCATTAAACAAAGAAACCTAACCATCTCTCTCTATCTATTATCTAGCTAGCTAGCTCTAACTCTTTTTCGGTATAATTTTTACTCATTGTTTTTAAATCTGATTTCGATTTTCTGAGGAAAAACCTCACAATATTGAAGAGAAGGAAATCACCATTTTTAAACAAGAAAATGAAAGAATATAAACGAAATACAAATGACTAAAATTAGCAAAAAATGTTTGTTATTAAGAATATAACGTTTTTAGTATATTCTTTTTTTAATTTATTTTACTTTATTTTTTAACAAACTAAGAATGCTAAAATATCAACTCACTTAAATACTTATTGATAGTTTGATTTAATTTACCTGAAAACATCGTGGACATTTTTATAAAAGAAGAAAAAAAACCACCACCAACAAAAACAATCTCTTCAACTGCGTATCATGTCTGCGGTCGACGAAAACATGAAATCATCCGATGAAATATTCTTTTGTTTTGTTTTTGCGAATTTTTGTGTGGCTCTATTCCCATTCTTGAACACCATTAGCGAATATTGAATATTCTTTCAGTGAACAAATGACATTAGAGACGCCATATTGCTTTCTTTCTCGATATTTAGAACTCGTACGTGATTTGAAGGAAGCAGACGAGAGAGTAATTAATATAACAGTCAAAGAAAGCCTCAGAGACATTTTCCAGAATTTTTGAAGAATGGAATAAAAATTATAATTGTTTAACAGGTTTTTTTCTGTTTAACACAAAAAGAAATAAATACAAGTAAAAAGAAAATGGTGAAAGAAAAATCGATATATAAGAAAGAAAGAAAGAAAGAAAGAATGAGGGGGTCTCACAAAAAGAAAGAATAAAGAAGAATAAGGAAGTCAAACAAGAAAGAAAGAAAGAAAGAAAGAATAAGGGGGTCTCACAAAAAGAAAGAATAAAAAAGAATATGGGAGTCAAACAAGAAAGAAAGAAAGAAAGAAAGAAAGAAAAAAAAAAGAATAAAAAGAATAAGAAAGAAAGAAAGAAAGAAAGAAAGAAAGAATAAGGGAGTCTCACCAAAAGAAAGAATAAAAAGAATAGGAAAGAAAGAAAGAAAGAAAGAAAGAAAGAAAGAACAAGGGAGTCTCACCAAAAGAAAGAATAAAAAGAAAAAGAAAGAAAGAAAGAAAGAATAAGGGAGTCTCAAAAAAAGAAAGAAAGAAAGAAAGAAAGAAAGAAAGAAAAAAAGAAAGAAAAGCAAACTTAATAAGAAAGAAAGAAAGAAAGAAAGAAAGAAAGAAAGAATAAGGGAGTCTCAGAAAAAGAAAGAATAAAAAAGAATAGTAAAGAAAGAAAGAAAGAAAGAAAGAAAGAAAGAAAGAAAGAAAGAAAGAAAGAAAAGCTAACTTAAAAGAAAGAAAGAAAGAAAGAAAGAATAAGGGAGTCTCAGAAAAAGAAAGAATAAAAAAGAATAAGAAAGAAAGAAAGAAAGAAAGAAAGAAAGAAAGAAAGAAAGAAAATGAAATCTGAAAGAAAGAAAGAAAGAAAGAAAGAAAGAAAGAAAGAAAACGAAATCTGAAAGAAAGAAAGAAAACGAAATCTGAAAGAAAGAAAGAAAGAAAGAAAGAAAACGAAATCTGAAAGAAAGAAAGAAAGATAGACAACGAAATCTGAAAGAAAGAAAGAAAGAAAGAAAGAAAGAAAGAAAGAAAGAATAAGGGAGTCTCACAAAAAGAAAGAATAAAAAAGAATAGTGGAGTCAAACAAGAAAGAAAGAAAGAAAGAAAGAAAAAAAGAAAGAATTTCACGATTAAAATGAAAAATGAAAAGCAAAAAACAAAAATCGAGAAACTTTTAATCATCGCAAATATTGGTCAGTCTCATTTCTTACAAGGTCTATTTTTCGATATGCAATGTTCCTCCCTTCTCCTATTCGATAGATTAAAACTTGCCAACCTTTAACCATATAAAAGTTTATCATACTCCGTTACAACTTATAACAAAGCAGGTTAAACTACTTTAAAAAATGACGGAATAGAAATATGGAATTCTACAAGACTTTACAAATCGAATAAAGAAAATGTATGAAAAAATTGCTTTCCCAGAACCCAAACGAATTCTTTTAAGTTATAGACCATATTTCTCATTAATTACAGGGTGGAACGATAAAATTGTCAACCTAGAAAAGACGACATGATTCCATTTCCGTTTAATGAAAACCGGTTTTCTTTTTTTTTGTCGCTGACCATCTACTAGTTGGCCAGTGTGTACAAATCCCAAGAGCGATAGGAGCCTTCTATCATGTCTGAAGGTGACACAATGTTCAACGAGCGAGATCGGAGATGTGCCGCTGTACAACCATGCTCTCTACCGATCCCACTTATGACAACAGGACCATTGCCAGCACCCTCAAAATGCAAATCCGGACGGTTCAACGCTTGAGGGCACAGCTCAACGCATCGGGCGACTCTTTGGAGGTGGTGGAGCGGAAGGACACCGACAGGAAAACCCGGACCAAGGAGTTCATCGAAAAGGTCCAAGAAATCATTGATGAAACCCCCCCAGCGGCCTATTCGGAAGATTGCCAGAGATTTAGGCGTCTCACACACAGCTCTGAATGCATGTGTGAAGAAGGACTTGAAGTGTAGGTCCCACAAGCGCCAGACAAGCCAGATCTTGACTGAGAAGTCTAAGAACATCAGGGTAATCAAGTCCGTCAGGCCCCGCTCTTCTCCCGACCTGAACCCGCTGGACTACTTCGTTTGGTCATACGTCGAGAATATCACCATCATAACCTGCCACAACACCAAAGCCAGCCTGGTCGCCGCCATCCGCCAAGTATTCACCGAGCTCCCGCCGGCGCTAGTGGAAAAGGCATGCTCCCAGTTCCGGATCCCTATCGAGGCACTGATTGAGGAGGCTACATTGAATAGATGTCAGCTCTACAACATAATCAGGTTAGCTGAATTGATTTTTTCAATAAAAGTTTTAAAATAAAGTTGTAGTGTTGTTTTCTTTAGGACGACAATTTTATCGTTTCACCCTGTAGATGTCAGCTCTACTACATAATCAAGTTAGCTGAATTGATTTTTTCAATAAAAGTTTTAAAATAAAGCTGTAGTGTTGTTTTCTTTAGGACGACAATTTTATCGTTTCACCCTGTAGATGTCAGCTCGACTACATAATCAAGTTAGCTGAATTGATTTTTTCAATAAAAGTTTTAAAATAAAGTTGTAGTGTTGTTTTCTTTAGGACGACAATTTTATCGTTTCACCCTGTAGATGTCAGCTCTACTACATAATCAAGTTAGCTGAATTGATTTTTTCAATAAAAGTTTTAAAATAAAGCTGTAGTGTTGTTTTCTTTAGGACGACAATTTTATCGTTTCACCCTGTAGATGTCAACTCGACTACATAATCAAGTTAGCTGAATTGATTTTTTCAATAAAAGTTTTAAAATAAAGCTGTAGTGTTGTTTTCTTTAGGACGACAATTTTATCGTTTTACCCTGTAGATGTCAGCTCTACTACATAATCAAGTTAGCTGAATTGATTTTTTCAATAAAAGTTTTAAAATAAAGCTGTAGTGTTGTTTTCTTTAGGACGACAATTTTATCGTTTCACCCTGTAGATGTCAGCTCTACTACATAATCAAGTTAGCTGAATTGATTTTTTCAATAAAAGTTTTAAAATAAAGCTGTAGTGTTGTTTTCTTTAGGACGACAATTTTATCGTTTCACCCTGTAGATGTCAGCTCGACTACATAATCAAGTTAGCTGAATTGATTTTTTCAATAAAAGTTTTAAAATAAAGCTGTAGTGTTGTTTTCTTTAGGACGACAATTTTATCGTTTTACCCTGTAGATGTCAGCTCTACTACATAATCAAGTTAGCTGAATTGATTTTTTCAATAAAAGTTTTAAAATAAAGCTGTAGTGTTGTTTTCTTTAGGACGACAATTTTATCGTTTCACCCTGTAGATGTCAGCTCTACTACATAATCAAGTTAGCTGAATTGATTTTTTCAATAAATGTTTTAAAATAAAGCTGTAGTGTTGTTTTCTTTAGGACGACAATTTTATCGTTCCAACCTGTAGATTTCAGCTCTACTACATAATCAAGTTAGCTGAATTGATTTTTTCATTAAAAGATTTAAAATAAAGCTGTAGTGTTGTTTTCTTTAGGACGACAATTTTATCGTTTCACCCTGTAGATTTCAGCTCTACTACATAATCAAGTTAGCTGAATTGATTTTTTCATTAAAAGATTTAAAATAAAGCTGTAGTGTTGTTTTCTTTAGGACGACAATTTTATCGTTTCACCCTGTAGATGTCAGCTCTACTACATAATCAAGTTAGCTGAATTGATTTTTTCAATAAATGTTTTAAAATAAAGCTGTAGTGTTGTTTTCTTTAGGACGACAATTTTATCGTTCCAACCTGTAGATTTCAGCTCTACTACATAATCAAGTTAGCTGAATTGATTTTTTCATTAAAAGATTTAAAATAAAGCTGTAGTGTTGTTTTCTTTAGGACGACAATTTTATCGTTTCACCCTGTAGATGTCAGCTCTACTACATAATCAAGTTAGCTGAATTGATTTTTTCAATAAATGTTTTAAAATAAAGCTGTAGTGTTGTTTTCTTTAGGACGACAATTTTATCGTTCCAACCTGTAGATTTCAGCTCTACTACATAATCAAGTTAGCTGAATTGATTTTTTCATTAAAAGATTTAAAATAAAGCTGTAGTGTTGTTTTCTTTAGGACGACAATTTTATCGTTTCACCCTGTAGATTTCAGCTCTACTACATAATCAAGTTAGCTGAATTGATTTTTTCATTAAAAGATTTAAAATAAAGCTGTAGTGTTGTTTTCTTTAGGACGACAATTTTATCGTTTCACCCTGTAGATGTCAGCTCTACTACATAATCAAGTTAGCTGAATTGATTTTTTCAATAAATGTTTTAAAATAAAGCTGTAGTGTTGTTTTCTTTAGGACGACAATTTTATCGTTCCAACCTGTAGATTTCAGCTCTACTACATAATCAAGTTAGCTGAATTGATTTTTTCATTAAAAGATTTAAAATAAAGCTGTAGTGTTGTTTTCTTTAGGACGACAATTTTATCGTTTCACCCTGTAGATGTCAGCTCTACTACATAATCAAGTTAGCTGAATTGATTTTTTCAATAAATGTTTTAGAATAAAGCTGTAGTGTTGTTTTCTTTAGGACGACAATTTTATCGTTCCAACCTGTAGATTTCAGCTCTACTACATAATCAAGTTAGCTGAATTGATTTTTTCATTAAAAGATTTAAAATAAAGCTGTAGTGTTGTTTTCTTTAGGACGACAATTTTATCGTTTCACCCTGTAGATGTCAGCTCTACTACATAATCAAGTTAGCTGAATTGATTTTTTCAATAAATGTTTTAAAATAAAGCTGTAGTGTTGTTTTCTTTAGGACGACAATTTTATCGTTCCAACCTGTAGATTTCAGCTCTACTACATAATCAAGTTAGCTGAATTGATTTTTTCATTAAAAGATTTAAAATAAAGCTGTAGTGTTGTTTTCTTTAGGACGACAATTTTATCGTTCCACCCTGTAGATATCAGCTCTACTACATAATCAAGTTACCTGAATTGATTTTTTCAATAAAAGTTTTGAAATAAAGCTGTAGTGTTGTTTTCTTTAGGACGACAATTTTATCGTTCCAACCTGTAGATATCAGCTCTACTACATAATCAAGTTAGCTGAATTGATTTTTTCAATAAAAGTTTTAAAATAAAGCTGTAGTGTTGTTTTCTTTAGGACGACAATTTTATCGTTCCAACCTGTAGATATCAGCTCTACTACATAATCAAGTTAGCTGAATTGATTTTTTCAATAAAAGTTTTAAAATAAAGCTGTATTTTATCGTTCCAACCTGTAGATTTCAGCTCTACTACATAATCAAGTTAGCTGAATTGATTTTTTCATTAAAAGATTTAAAATAAAGCTGTAGTGTTGTTTTCTTTAGGACGACAATTTTATCGTTTCACCCTGTAGATGTCAGCTCTACTACATAATCAAGTTAGCTGAATTGATTTTTTCAATAAATGTTTTAAAATAAAGCTGTAGTGTTGTTTTCTTTAGGACGACAATTTTATCGTTCCAACCTGTAGATTTCAGCTCTACTACATAATCAAGTTAGCTGAATTGATTTTTTCATTAAAAGATTTAAAATAAAGCTGTAGTGTTGTTTTCTTTAGGACGACAATTTTATCGTTTCACCCTGTAGATGTCAGCTCTACTACATAATCAAGTTAGCTGAATTGATTTTTTCAATAAATGTTTTAAAATAAAGCTGTAGTGTTGTTTTCTTTAGGACGACAATTTTATCGTTCCAACCTGTAGATTTCAGCTCTACTACATAATCAAGTTAGCTGAATTGATTTTTTCATTAAAAGATTTAAAATAAAGCTGTAGTGTTGTTTTCTTTAGGACGACAATTTTATCGTTTCACCCTGTAGATGTCAGCTCTACTACATAATCAAGTTAGCTGAATTGATTTTTTCAATAAATGTTTTAAAATAAAGCTGTAGTGTTGTTTTCTTTAGGACGACAATTTTATCGTTCCAACCTGTAGATTTCAGCTCTACTACATAATCAAGTTAGCTGAATTGATTTTTTCATTAAAAGATTTAAAATAAAGCTGTAGTGTTGTTTTCTTTAGGACGACAATTTTATCGTTCCACCCTGTAGATGTCAGCTCTACTACATAATCAAGTTACCTGAATTGATTTTTTCAATAAAAGTTTTGAAATAAAGCTGTAGTGTTGTTTTCTTTAGGACGACAATTTTATCGTTCCAACCTGTAGATATCAGCTCTACTACATAATCAAGTTAGCTGAATTGATTTTTTCAATAAAAGTTTTAAAATAAAGCTGTAGTGTTGTTTTCTTTAGGACGACAATTTTATCGTTCCAACCTGTAGATATCAGCTCTACTACATAATCAAGTTAGCTGAATTGATTTTTACAATAAAAGTTTTAAAATAAAGCTGTAGTGTTGTTTTCTTTAGGACGACAATTTTATCGTTCCAACCTGTAGATGTCAGCTCTACTACATAATCAAGTTAGCTGAATTGATTTTTTCAATAAAAGTTTTAAAATAAAGCTGTAGTGTTGTTTTCTTTAGGACGACAATTTTATCGTTCCAACCTGTAGATATCAGCTCTACTACATAATCAAGTTAGCTGAATTGATTTTTTCAATAAAAGTTTTAACATAAAGCTGTAGTGTTGTTTTCTTTAGGACGACAATTTTATCGTTTCACCCTGTAGATATCAGCTCTACTACATAATCAAGTTAGCTGAATTGATTTTTTCAATAAAACTTTTAAAATAAAGCTGTAGTGTTGTTTTCTTTAGGACGACAATTTTATCGTTCCAACCTGTAGATATCAGCTCTACTACATAATCAAGTTAGCTGAATTGATTTTTTCAATAAAAGTTTTAAAATAAAGCTGTAGTGTTGTTTTCTTTAGGACGACAATTTTATCGTTCCAACCTGTAGATATCAGCTCTACTACATAATCAAGTTAGCTGAATTGATTTTTTCAATAAAAGTTTTAACATAAAGCTGTAGTGTTGTTTTCTTTAGGACGACAATTTTATCGTTTCACCCTGTAGATATCAGCTCTACTACATAATCAAGTTAGCTGAATTGATTTTTTCAATAAAACTTTTAAAATAAAGCTGTAGTGTTGTTTTCTTTAGGACGACAATTTTATCGTTCCAACCTGTAGATATCAGCTCTACTACATAATCAAGTTAGCTGAATTGATTTTTTCAATAAAAGTTTTGAAATAAAGCTGTAGTGTTGTTTTCTTTAGGACGACAATTTTATCGTTCCAACCTGTAGATATCAGCTCTACTACATAATCAAGTTAGCTGAATTGATTTTTTCAATAAAAGTTTTAAAATAAAGCTGTAGTGTTGTTTTCTTTTGTACTTATAAAGTCCTTTAATGACTCACATGTTAAATTGTAAGAACTAAGGCTGCATTTTTATTTTATATTCAAAAGAAAATTTTCTAAACACTCCTTAATATTTGATTTTGGTCACTTTTTTCTTTCATCTTTCAGGAGGTGTTCCCGAGCGGCTAATGTGGTGGACTGCTACATCTTGGTAAACCAGTTCGAACCCCAACCACGCTATTACGTTCAATTTTTTTTTACTGATATTCTTGGGAAAACAATAAACTTCCTTACCACCCCACGAAAGCTTTAGATTAAATAGTACTATCACTGTTCTTCTATGGGCGCTTCGGGTAGCGTAATAGTTAATAGGCTAGACTAGCAAACCTACACGAGTGAGTTCGGGTCTCATTGGCTGTCCCATTCATATGGCCTTGTGCCACATCGAAGCAAAAAGCTTAGCAAAATACTACTGTTCTTCTATAAGGATGGTTCAGGCATTGAATAACCCACAAAGGTTGATCGGCTATTAAACAAAGAAACTGAATAAAACTGTGAAAATTCTAAGTTTTAGCAATATCTAATTCGATCAATAAGGAATATTGTAATTAGTTACCTGAAACCATATAATGTCTTGCAATGAATCACTTTGGATCAATAATTCGTTAAAAATGATTATTGTAATTAGTTACCTGTAACCATATAACTTCTTGCAAAAAATCTACCTGGGGCATTAAGTAACTTAAAAGGTTTTTGAAAGCTGTAAAACCAACCAACCAACCATCTTTTGTTGGAGATACGTCGCATTAAGGTTCACGTGAACCAATAGATGCGTTCGATTTCTTTTTGAACAGAAGTCGTATATTCTATTTTTTTCTTCTTTTTTTTTCTTTTTTTTTTTTTTTTTTTCTTTGTTCTGTTATTTCGATCTCGCTGTTCTGTGCACATAGAATTAGAGAAAAGATTAGCCGAATAGATAGATGCTCTAAGGTGAACATATCAGTGAGTCTTCTTTGATAGTCGTATAAGTTTTTTTGTTGTATAGGATTGTATGTCTTTTCATGCTCTCTGTGTGTCTGCTGTCTGTACGCACGCTAATGTTTTGACGTTTGTAATAACAGATTTTATGTTTTATAATCCCGCTCTGATTGCGAGACGACAACCTTGAATACCTGTTTCGTGAGAACAGAGATGACATTGTAATTCTTCACAAAGCTGCGCGCATTTTTCGTTTCTGTCATCTGCTAGGAGAAGGTGGTGGCGGCCATTTTTTTTCCTAATTTCTCTCTACCTCGCTGTCTGTTGCTCTTTGTCAGTCTCTCATCCCCCCTCTCTCTCTATCTCTCTCTCTTTCTCTTTGTCTATCTCTCTCTCTCTTTCTCTCTCTCTCTCTATCGCTCTCTTTCTCTCTCTCTCTCTCTTTCTCTCTCTCTCTATCTATCTCTCTCTTTCTCTTTCTCTTTCTCTATCTCTCTCTTTCTCTCTCTCTCTTTATCTCTCTTTCTCTCTCTCTCTCTTTCTCTATCTCTCTCTTTCTCTCTCTCTCCATCTCTCTCTATCTCTCTCTTTCTCTTTCTCTCTCTCTCTCTTTCTCTCTCTCTCCATCTCTCTCTATCTCTCTCTCTTTCTCTCTCTCTCTCTTTCTCTATCTCTCTCTTTCTCTCTGTCTCTATCTGTCTCTTTCTCTCTCTCTCTCTCTCTTTCTCTCTCTCTCTCTTTCTCTCTCTTTCTCTTTCTCTCTCTTTCTCTCTATCTCTCTCTTTCTCTCTCTCTCTATCTCTCTCTTTCTCTCTCTCTCTTTCTCTCTCTCTCTCTTTCTCTCTCTCTCTATCTCTCTCTTTCTCTTTCTCTATCTCTCTCTTTCTCTCTCTCTCTATCTCTCTCTTTCTCTTTCTCTCTCTCTCTCTCTTTCTCTCTCTCTCTCTTTCTCTTTCTCTCTCTCTATCTCTCTCTTTTGCTACCGCAACTTTTCATATTTTAATGTCAGTATTATCAAACTTAGATTATACAAAAGTCCAAGGTTATTTAAAAAACAAAAAATTCGGCGAACAAGTTTTAGGAATTTCGTTTTCTTTTTATGTCAGACTTGGACGTTTTACGTAATACTCGGGTTTGCACGTTGGGCTAATAAGTTTGATTCTCACTGTGTTCCACATACTTCTGGTCACCATCTGCATCCTTTGTAGAGACATGGAAACTCTCTTTTAAAGATTGCCCAGTCGGTTGGGGCTGTAGAATACACCGACTGCTTCTCTGCAGAGGGGTAAGACCCCCACCAACGAGTCTCCTGGATATCACAAGAAACAATCTGATGGTGAAGGGTTTCTTTGTTTTAATGGCATATCAACCTTTGTAGACTATTTAATGCCAAAGTCAATCTCTCAGAAGAACAGTAGTGGTGCCATTTAACCCATAGCTGGGAGAATAAGGGGGTTCATACCTTTCCCAAAGGTATTTGCCCGAAAGTGAATGTAATAGCGCGACTGGAGTACAAACTCGCTTACTACGATTCCGCAGTCCATCGCTTTAACCATTATACCACGAGGACACTCCCCAAATCTGATGGAGAGGTTCCAGTAATGGTGAAACTTTGGAGAATGCAGAGCACCTTTTTATTGCCATCACTCCTAGTTCCACTCTGGCCCGGAGTGGTAGCACCTGATAAGGGTTCTATCTATGGGTTAAATAAAACTAAACCGTGGTTTCTTGACTATATTGTTTTTTGCATTTTAACTGCGTATTCTTGCTAAACTGAATTATTTAAAATAGAACTGTTTTGACATTTGAACTGCGTACTTATGCTAAACTGAATTTCTCGAAATAAAACTGTTTTTATATTTAAACTATATATTTATGCTAAACTAAATTATCTGAAATAAAACTTTTTTAACATTAACTCTGTGTAATTTCCAGTCGGCTGGGGTTGCAAAATACACCGACTGCACATCTGCAGAGGGGTAAGACCCCCCGCCACCAATGAGTGCCCTGATATGACACCAAACAATCTGATGGTGACGTTCCAGTGATGTTGGGGTTTTAGGGTGTGCGGAGCACCTCTTCATTGCCATTGCTCTAAAGTCCACTCTGGTATGGTAGCACCTGATAGGGCCCTATCTATGTGTTAAATAGAACTAACTGCATACTTATCCTTAACAAAATTGTTTGAATTAGAACTGTTTGACTAAACTGAATAGCTTGAAATAGAAATGCTTTTGACAATTAAACTGTGTACCTACATTTAAACTGCTTGCTTATGCTCAACTGAATTGTTTGAAATAGAACTGTTTGACTAAACTCAATAGCTTGAAATAGAAATGGCTTTGACAATTAAATTGTGTACCTACATTTAAACTGCTTGCTTATGCTCAACTGAATTGTTTGAAATAGAACTGTTTGACTAAACTGAATAGCTTGAAATAGAAATGGTTTTGACAATTAAACTGTGTACCTACATTTAAACTGCTTGCTTATGCTCAACTGAATTGTTTGAAATAGAACTGTTTTTGACATTGAAATACTACTTACACTAAACTGAATTGTTTAATATAGAACTGTTTTGACGTTTAATTGTATGTAAACAAAATCCGCACAAATACTAAATTAGCTGAATTATAACTGTTTTACTAAACTGAATAGCATGAAATAGAAATGTTTTTGACATTTTAACTATGTATTCATGCTAAACTGAATTGTTTATTTGCATAAAAATGGATTTGGCGTTAAATACGCCACAAAGGTTGATATACCATAAAATCCAACCAACCAACCACTTATATATGCGTATGCTGGTAAGTTATTTATTTATCGCTTTCTCCGACCGGATCGGATTTTACACAAGGTCTTTTTTACAGTGAGGATTTTAGGGGAGGGAGAGGTCAGGCACGAGTCAAAATTCCTACCTTGCAGGACTATGCTGGACTATGCCTAGGACACTGAGTGTAATGCGAGCCAACTTATCCTACTGGACTTGAACTCACCAGGTGCAATATGAGTTTGTCATGTATGCTTGAAAATCTCTCGCTATGTTACGCTGTCAATGATTTTTTGCCCAGCCGGAGGTTGTTACGTTTCGCTCTGGTCAAACAAATGACAAAACGTAATACATATAAAAAATATATATCTATTTTCTTGACGGACGCTTGTGTGAAGTAGGAGCAATCAGGAGAGGTATTGGAATCGTTCGTCTATAAGGCCTGGACACTTCGATGTAAGTTAGACGATGACCGAGAAAACGCACACGGGGTAACGACGGGACAAGCTTGCATGAACAGCGGAATTTCACTGTCTACCGTTTAAATTGTCGGCCTTATATTACCATCAAGCTCCCACGCGGAGATATGGCCACGCTTCCTTGTTCACGCAATCTCCTCCCATAACGGAATATGCAACTTCCGCTCTCTTTGGAGTGGCATGTTTGATCATCGTCGTGTGGAAATAACTGTCATGCAGTTAACAGTTCACCCTCTTCCGGTGCATCACTTTGTGACTGCACTGTGGGATTTTAACCTTGTCCCATATTGTCAGCCAAGCTGTATTTTACAAAGGGACCCGGACAGAGCCGGGTGCCATTCGACTACGAATCAATCATTTACCTTGATACCCATGCGGCAGGGATACCAAATGGTCCAGCTAACAAGCCGGAGAACTATCATATACGCTAGTGGAATTCTAGTTTCGGAGCTCAGGAGCCTTTAGAATCAGCATTATGTTCAACTCCTAGGCCCACCTATGGATCAAATAGATCTCCTTGAGGTCATATTCAAACTGATCTTCAACAACATGGATTGTATTTTTGTACGATTCGGACTTAAGGAAAAGCCTGGAGAAAAAGCTAGATAGGAACTATACAAGGATGCTGTGTGATATTTTGAACAAATCCTCGAAGAGCCTGTATGGCTACTAACCTCCCATCTTATCAATCATCCAAGTAGGACAAGCAAGACTTGATGGTCACTGCTGGTCTGGTAAGGACGAATTTATAAACGATGTTCTTTTATGGACTCCTATACATGGTCACACAAGTGTTGGCCGACCAGAAATTATTTACATTTATTAGTTTTCTGTGAACAATGGATGCTGTGTAGAGGAATGTCGGATATAACCCACCTTTTTCTACACAATGAACTAGTCCATCTGCCATATATAGCAGTAGCTACTAATACCAGAGTAGACTAGAAGGTGAAGAGCAGCTTCTTATAGGAATAGTATTAGAGCGTTGGAGACTGGAGATCGTACTAGATCACATTACTTGCTACCATAATAACGGAAGCCAATACTATCATTGGACTATATCTTTATTCTGTATTCACTAATCCTTGTCTACGAATAGTCTCTCTATTGTATATACTTTTTCCTGAGAATATATTTCTATTTCCTCTCATATCGTGGTTTGATCTTTATTTAATATTACAAGCGTTCACTAATCCTATGTTCTTGTCTACTAATAGTCTCTGTATTGTATATACTTTTTCCTGAGAATATATCTCTATTTCCTCTCATATCGTGGTTTGATCTTTATTTAATATTACAAGCGTTCACTAATCCTATGTTCTTGTCTACTAATAGTCTCTGTATTGTATATACTTTTTCCAGAGAATATATCTCTATTTCCTCTCATATCGTGGTTTGTCCTTTATTTAATATTACGAGCGTTCACTAATCAGAACACAACAAGGACTTACCAAGAGCGATAGCTGATAGGGAAAAGATGGCGAAAGGGATTCAAGAGACCCCATGCTGCTAGTATTCTTTAATGATAATTATGATGATGATTATGCCAACTATTTAAAGCATCGGACATTGGCCTAGCGGTTAGAGTGTTCGCCAATGGCCCGGGAGACCTGGGTTCAATCCCAGGTCGAGTCATACCAAAGACTTTTAAAATGGTACTTGATGCCTCCTTGCTTAACACTCAGCATTATAAGGTACGGATCAAGGGTAAAGTGGAGCAATCCAGGGAAAGGAGTTGCCTCCTCTCCTACACCTTGATGTAGTAGCTATCGAAAAGGGAGCCTTCTGGTCACCCTCGACTATGGTCGCCAACTTATTAAAAGCACAGTTGATTTGTTTTTTATCATATATTTAAAAATCATTTGGCTGTTCAAACCAGGTGTGGCGTATGGAAGCAGACTTTCTATTTGTCCAAGAATGTAAAATTAAAACCCCCGTAAAATGAATAAATATTTTAAATGAATTTGTGATTTATTATTTTGCAGACTTACGAGTTGACGTTTGCAAAGTTTGTGGTTGCAAATGTAGCATAGGACCAAAATACGTTGTGTCTAAAAGAAATGAGTTCGCAAAAAACACTCAAAACTTGACTCTCAAGGAAGAAAATAGTAGTCGCTTTTATTCTTGGGGATTACAGCGGACTGTCGTAAAAAAAATTGTTCAATAGCCTTCTTCCTCGCCTTCTCTTTTTTCTGTTGCTATCAAACGTTTCCTTTCTCTCCGCGCACTTCAGGTAGCGTACGTAGAGAAGGTTCACCCTCCTCTTCTTGTCGATGACGGCAGCGTTGTTATCGTTGGCCTGTTGATACTTTCATATCAGTCGAATTGCTGACAGGCTGGGTATGACATGGGTCGGGGCGTCGTGGACCTCAGCTGAACCTGTTTGGAAACCTGCCTTGAACTGCCAAAATCTCGTTACTTGAATTCCTTATATCGCGATTTGATGGATCAATTCGAAGATTCCCGAAGGTTCGATGATCACAAGTGAAAACAGTAGTGTAGCACGTGAAAGTTCACGCGTGATTATATTAAAATCATGTTTGAACTCTACAGGTCACTCTGCCTGCACGAGCAAGGTTCGTGACATTTTTGATCGTCACACCCATGTACCCAATGACTGATGACAGCTGATGGGCTCGCACGTTCCACAACCTTGAGACCACCGCAATTCAATGACGGCGCCCGTCCGTAATATTACACAAAGATTATATGATGATGTTATATCCGCTGCTAATGACCTTTTTGATCAATGAGATCCAATTTCTGTAACACTGAAGGAAACTGTATGTGGCCCACTAGGGGGACAATGTGGAAAAATAAAGAATTATATTTTTAACAGCAGTAACTGGGGCCAAAAATCAAAGACACGAGTCTCGTACTGATGAAGATATATATCTTTATTTGCGCATGCGTTCAGCTTAAAATGCATACATTCTCCAACGTGAAAACTGAAAAAAAAAACAAATGCACTCGTAAATGTTCCAAAAAAGGAAACACACCACGAAAGTGATGATTTAAATCGAATCAGTTCAAGAGAATTCACGTGCTTACTTCTTTTTGCCTTGCTAGTGACCCACAAAGAAAAACGTCAGTCTCGCATGCCAGTCAATTTGAAAAAGACCGAATTCGCGCCAGCCGTTGTTCAGGCTAAAAGTTCCTCCCACACCTTCCACCCGGAAGCGACCGGTGCGGGAGGCAAAGTTCAATCTAAAAAACTATACCGGTTGAAACGCAAACTCCTACATTTACAATATTAGTTGATGAATTTTTCAAACCACCCTTGTAGTATGTTTGTATTAAAGTAGTTTTCGGGTGGTTTTCTAAGAATTTTTCAGACACCAGGCGATCGTTGAAATAATCTAACTTACCTCTTAGAGAAACACTTTATTTCTAGAGAGAAGTTCTAAATCTACATATGGAGAAACAAAGTTGTCTCCTTCTTGTAGCGATTATCTATAGAGCAAGTTACCGACGCTATGCGTAATATGAAAGAAAACAGATCCCACAAAAAAATAATAATAATTTGAACGGGATATTCTTGTAAAATTTAAATATTTCGCTGGATAAGTCCCTGCAGTGTAATAGCTAAAGTGGTGGACGACGGCCTCCAAGTAAGCAAGTTCGAACCATAATCACGCTATTATGTTCATTTTCGGAGTATTACACCTGGAAAAGGCATGAACCCACCTGTCCCCGGGCTATCGTTTAAATAGTATCACTGTTCTTCAACCGTATTGCCCTGGCATTAAATAATCCATGAAAGTTGATACACCATTAAATGAAGAAACACAACGATATTTACCAACCCCTCCGCTCGAGCAGGATATGACACAAGGTCAGTTTTTAAGCGGAGTTTAACAGGTTTGAAGTCAGAGTTTTCCTTCTCCTAGACTAGTTGCCTAACCAAGGCTGAAGAACCTAGTCTGTCCTACTATTGACCCATAGCTGGAGGGAGAATAATTGGATTCATACCTTTCCCAAGGATATTAATGCTATGTGAAATGCCATCAGTCTCGTCCAGGATTTGAACTCTTGTCACCGTGTCCATTTCCTAAGACGATAACCATTACACAACGAACTCTCAAGATCCCACGAGTCACAGGGGTTACCGAACACAGCTTAAACTGCTTCGGTCAAGTAATATACGTGCCACGAACTAGAGCCCATCAAACTATTCCAATTTTTTAAAAATTTACAGTTCTACATCCGTCTTTAAGTCTATCTATCTATCTTTCTGTAACATGATATGGAGAGTCGAAGAGTGAAAATGACGTGAGGTAAATTTCTTGGGAAGGAGGGAGAGAAGAAAAAGCAGACAGTGAGTCTATGGAAGCAATCAGCAGACCTGAGTAAGTCAGGCCAAAGCACTGGTTGTAGGTCAGCCAGTCAGGGATGAATGGCTATAGTAATTAGAAATGACTAGAAAAAACTCTGGGTGTCCCAAATCTTCTCCACATGTGTGGAACCACCGGAAACGGATATGTCCTCTCTCCAACACCAGGCGGAATTAGGGGAAGACTCAGGTTTGAAAATTACTTGGCTCGGAGACATGACGAGGTGAAGACGAGAGTGAACACTAGACAAGACAATCTGAAGATAGTTGAAAGATGCGGCCCCCATTTTTGGGGGAGCAACGGAAATGGGTCTTACACCAGACGAAACCAGCGAACAAGTCCGTTAGAACTGCAACAGAAAACCATAAAGAAATCCAAGGTCTATGATTGCTCTCTTTCTCGTTGTCCAGCTAGCGTGGTCGACTCAGCTTTTATACTCTTTTTCTGTCTCCCGACGACTACTTAAAAAATATATTAGCGAATAAAATTTTGTGTTTGTGAGCTAATAGAGCTAAGACAGAGTTTCGTGTGTTCGTCAACATTTCTCGCAGCGGAGTTAAAACAGAGTCCGACAACCGTTTAAGACGTAGCGAGACACGGATCAAGACGTTCGCATGTGGTGGTAAGAATGTTCTATTTGGTGCCGTTATGGGACATTTCTACCTGTCGTGGCCCAGACGGCTGAGGCTGTAGAATACTCTGACAGCATCTCTGCAGAGGAGTAAGACTCCCCCAATGAGTCTCCTGGCAATCACACTAAACAATCTGATGGTGAATCTGCAGTGATGCGGGAGCTTTGGGTAATGCGGAGTACCCCTTTATTGCCATCGCTTCCGAGTTCACTCTGGCCAGGAGTGGTAGAATTTGATGGGCTTCGATTTATGGGTCAAATAGAACTAAACAGTGTACTTATGCTAAACTGAATTGTTTGAAATAAAACTGCTTTTGACATTTAAAGTGTGTACTGATACTGAACTGAACTGTTTGAAAAAGAACTGTTTATATGTATAAAAAGAGATTTGGCATTAAATAACCTACAATGGTTGATATGCCATTAAACTAAACCAAACCTAATCATATATATTTAATATATATGTATTAAGAGGATGTGGCATTAAATAACCTATAATGGTTGATATGGCATAAAACCAAACCAAATAAAAACAATATATATTTAATATATATTTATTAAGAGGATTTGGCATTAAATAACCTACAATGGTTGATATGCGATAAAACCCAACCAAACCAAATCATATATATTTGATATATATGTATAAAGAGGATTTGGCATTAAATAACCTACAATTGTTGACGTGCCATAAAACCAAACCAAACAAAATCATATATATTTGATATATATGTATAAAGAGGATTTGGCATTAAATAACCTACAATGGTTGATGTGCCATAAAACCAAACCAATCTAGCGGTCAGTCTTCTTAGGTAACCATTTATTTACCCACTTATTTGTTGATTTCCTTCATTTTAACAGGTTCTGTTAAAATACAAAAGAAAACGGAACCTATGAGAAACTTGTACGAACATTGTCATATTATGAAAGAAACAAAGATAAGATTTTAAAAAAAAAATATGTAAAAAAGAGAGGCTCCTGGGAAAATAATCGAAAACTGGAATTATCCAACAACACCTGAGGTCTAAAACTATTTAATCCGATTAACGTTGTTTTTTTGTTTGTTTTTTTTTCTGTAAGGTTAATCCTAAGATTTAATTTCATATCTTTTGCTTCCATTTAAGTATTCATATATTTATATGCGGAGAACTATAATATTCATAATAATAATAATGATGACATTGATAAAACCGTACAGTTTTACACTGCTTAACTCTATTTCGGCCGGCATCAAAATTGCTTTTACGCCACTTTTCGAAACCAAATTTCAGTTCTGCGAAAGACAGTACGTCCGACGTAGAGGGATAAAAACCTTACATTTTGACAACAGATTTTTTGTTTAATATCGTGTGGGAGGGGAATGGAAAATAATGCTGAGCTTATAAAAGACTTTTGCTATTCTGTGACTACAAAACCTGAATATTTGAATGAATAAAACGATGAATTTAAGAAAATCTAAATCGACTCGGTTTTGAGGCTGAGATAGATAGATAGATAGATAGATAGATAAAAGCTGTCTAAGAGATACATACATACATGCATACATACTTACCACCAGTCTGATAGATAGATAGATAGATAGAGAGAGAGAGAGAGAGAGAGAGAGAGAGAGAAAGAAAGAGAGAGGTAGCAATTGTAACAGTACATTTTCGCGAAAGTTTTTTTTTTTATTTTAGAGTATTTCCCAATTTTTAGAGAAACGTAAGACATTGTATTTTAGACAAAAAGTACAATAATTTACTGTGGTAAAATATCATTGTACGCATGCGCGTGTGTATGTGTTAATGTTTGTGCGTACGTGCCTGTCTGTGTAAGTTTGAGCGCATCGCGTGAGCACTCATGAACGCGACTGTGTGTGTGTGTGTGTGTGTGTGTGTGTGTGTGTGTGTGTGTGTGTGTGTGTGTGTGTGTGATCACGCAGAGAAGTTGATAAATCAATTGTATTCATGTGAAGCAAGCTCTGGGGGTAAAGAACAGACATGATCTCTGGCAGACATCGTCCCCGAATGTTTTTGTTTAGAGCTTTGCACACTGAACAATTGATGCGTCGATAACTTGCAGGTTTGGCATATGAATGGAAAGAAAGAAAGAAAGAAAGAAAGAAAGAAAGAAAAAATGAAAGAAAGAAAGAAAGAAAGAAAGAATAATTGAAAAAACGAAATGAAAAGAAAGAAAGAAAGAAAGAAAGAAAGAAAAAAAGAAAGAAAGAAAGAAAAAATGAAAGAAAGAAAGAAAGAATAATTGAAAAAACGAAATGAAAAGAAAGAAAGAAAGAAAGAAAGAAAGAAAAAATGAAAGAAAGAAATAAAGAAAAAATGAAAGAAAGAAAGAAAGAAAGAAAGAAAAAATGAAAGAAAGAAAGAAAGAATAATTGAAAAAACGAAATGAAAAGAAAGAAAGAAAGAAAGAAAGAAAAATTAATGGAGAAAACGAAATGAAAAGAAAGAAAGAAAGAAAGAAAGAATAATGGAGAAAATTAAATGAGAAGAAAGAACGAAAGAAAGAAAGAAAGAAAGAAAAATAATGGAGAAAACGAAATGAAAAGAAAGAAAGAAAGAAGGAAAGAAAGAAAGAAAGAAAGAACGAAAGAAAAAAGAAAGAAAGAAAGAAAGAATAATGGAGAAAACGAAATGAAAAGAAAGAACGAAAGAAAGAAGGAAAAATTAATGGAGAAAACGAAATGAAAAGAAAGAAAGAAAGAAGAAAGAAAGAAAGAAAGAATAATGGAGAAAATGAAATGAAAAGAAAGAACGAAAGAAAGAAAGAAAGAAAGAAAAATAATGGAGAAAACGAAATGAAAAGAAAGAAAGAAAGAAGGAAAGAAAGAAAGAAAGAAAGAACGAAAGAAAAAAGAAAGAAAGAAAGAAAGAATAATGGAGAAAACGAAATGAAAAGAAAGAACGAAAGAAAGAAGGAAAAATTAATGGAGAAAACGAAATGAAAAGAAAGAAAGAAAGAAAGAAAGAAAGAATAATGGTGAAAAGGAAATGAAAAGAAAGAACGAAAGAAAGAAAGAAAGAAAAATAATGGAGAAAACGAAATGAAAAGAAAGAAAGAAAGAAGGAAAGAAAGAAAGAAAGAAAGAAAGAACGAAAGAAAAAAGAAAGAAAGAAAGAAAGAATAATGGAGAAAACGAAATGAAAAGAAAGAAAGAAAGAAAAAAGAAAGAAAGAAAGAATAATGGAGAAAATGAAATGAAAAGAAAGAACGAAAGAAAGAAAGAAAAATTAATGGAGACAACGAAAGGAAAAGAAAGAAAGAAAGAAAAAAGGAAAGAAAGAAAAAAGAAAGAAAGAAAGAAAGAATAATGGAGAAAAGGAAATGAAAAGAAAGAACGAAAGAAAGAAAGAAAAATTAATGGAGACAACGAAAGGAAAAGAAAGAAAGAAAGAAAAAAGTAAAGAAAGAAAGAAAGAAAAAAGAAAGAAAGAATAATGGAGAAAATGAAATGAAAAGAAAGAACGAAAGAAAGAAAGAAAAATTAATGGAAAAAACGAAATGAAAAGAAAGAAAGAAAGAAAGAAAGAATAATGGAGAAAATTAGATGAAAAGAAAGAAAGAAAGAAAGAAAGAAAGAAAAATTAATTGAGAAAACGAAATGAAAAAAAAAGAAAGAAAAAAAGAAAGAAAAATAATGAAGAAAACGAAATGAAAAGAAAGAAAGAAGGAATAATTAATTAAGAATCACCCGTCACTAAAAAAAAATTTGTTGGAAAAAATAGTAGAAATCTATACGATAAAAATGAACTGTGAGTGTATGAATGTTTTTTGGCTCTAAAACCGATGTGGCAACTTTCGGGCTTGCTTTCAGTAAAAACATAAAATCTTTATAAAAAAAGAAGAAAAGATTGGAACCGAAAAAACACAAAAAACAAACAGAAAAAAAAAAACACAAAAAAAAACAATACAAACAAACAAAAAACAATCGCAACTGACCCAGCTGTCATGATGAAAAGAGATTATTTTTATATTTCAATTACAGGTGAGTCTTCCTAATCTATCCAAACATCTTTTTAAATAATTTCTTCGATACCTCATTAAAAAAAAATCCTACAAACTTGAACGAATTTTAATTTTATCGATACAAGTCTTATTGAAGTCATTTCGATGGAAGATTAGAGAAAATTCTCAAATATATTTCCTTAGAAGAAAAAAGAAAGCAAAATGAGCAGACGGTCACATGAAGGTAGATTAATATTTCATTTTAATTAGAGAATTAATTTTTCTTATCTATCCAGACATATTTTTAGATTTCGTCGACAACTGATAAAAATACCATCAAACTTGAATGAATTTTAAAACTATTTTGGAGTGGTTATTGGGTTTTGTGTTGGTGCAAGAGACCAAAGAAGTACATGCAAAAAATTTCGAGGTAACACTATTTTTCAAAGATTTCTCCTAAGCATTTGTTCCATTCATAGAGAAAAGATGGATGGCTGATTATTTGGTTGGGTTTTATGCCATATCAACCTTTGTAGGTTATTCAAGGCCAAATCCATTTTAATACAAATAATCAGTTCTGTTTCAAACAATTAAATTTAGCATGAGTATGCAGTTTAATTGCCCAAAAACATTTCTATTTCAAGCTATTTAGTTTAGTCAAACAGTTCCAATTCAACTAATTCAATTTAGTAAGAGTATAGATTTTGTTTACACATAGTTAAATGTCAAAACAGTTGTATTTAAAAAAAATTCAGTTTAACGTAAGTAAAGATTCAATGTCAAAAACAGTTCCATGAGTAATATATTGACTCTGGACCGAGCCATCAATCAAGAGATGCACCTGTGTAAATAAGCGGAAGAACAGCGGAAGCAGTTGGACAATAGACAATAATATAACCAGGTGCCCCGACGGTTCGAGTCAGTTGGAGTCAAGATGCCGAAGTGAGACCAGCTGCAGACAGAGGGCTTTGGGCCCTTATTGACCCCCGGTTGAGCAACCCAAGCTAAGATGCGAAAGAAGTGCTGCTATACCCGTCTCCAACTCATCTTTCATACACAACAAACATCACCCTTTCGAGAATAAAGTGTGAGAGATATATTTTTATCATCAACATCATCATGTCGTGCAGCTAGCACGGATATCCCTGACCCTCTCTCGCCACTTTTCCCGATCATTCATCGCCTCTGGCAGGTCTTCAAGGCTACATCCCGTATCCTCACATAGCTGCTGTATGTATGTTCTAGCTGGTCATCCTGCTTTTGCTCGGCTATATGTGGGGGTCCATAGGAGTACATTACTTATGAGCTCGTCTCTGCTTCTCCGGCAGTGTCCTGCGTGTCTGGTTCGTCTAACCTGGATAGTTTTCGTGATGGGAGGCAGGTGGCCGTATAGTTGGTGCCTTGTGGAGTGTTGCCGCCAGGACTTATTCAATATTGCTCGTAACATTCTTGTGTAATTGCCGTCTAGATTCTTCTCCAGCCGTTTTGTTAGCGTCCAAGTGGTGCATCCATACAGCAGTATCGACATGACTGCTGCCTGGAAGAAACTGCGTTTCATTTTATCGGTTAGGTTTGATTTCCATAGCTTATCGATAGCTGTCCATGCCTTCGTTAGCCGTGTGTCAATGTCTTTTTTTTCGGTTGATGAGACACTGCTTCCTAGTTAGGTGAGAAGTGTATTCGTTCGTTGTTGAAGTCGTCATTAGAGTTGATTATGTCCCCGTGTATAATTGTATACGCATAGTATGCAACACATGTCAAACAATTCAGTTTCGCATAAGTACGCAATCTACTTCTATTTGATCCATAGATAGGACCCTATCAGGTGTTACCCCTCCTGGACACAGCTGACCTGGGACCGATGAGAGTGAAGGGGATTTCCCCATTTCCTAAAGCTCCGGCATTACTGGAAATTCACCATCAGATTGTTTAGTGTCATATACAAGACACTCGTTGGGGGATTCTTACCACCCTGCAGAGATGCAGTCAGTGTATTTTACAACCCCAGTCGACTGGGTAAAAAATAGATGAAGCAAATTAAACTAGCATACAATCTTCTTAAAGAAACTATTACAGCTTTTTACAAAAGCACGATTGTCATTGTTCACTATTCTGATGGTGATACCGACGTCTTTGAAATTGTCTCTGTGTACCATGATACAGATATGTGAAACGTACATAGGATGTTCATAACATATATACATAGAACATAGGAATCTCGAAACACCAAAAACACTTACGACTTCTTATTTCAGGTACGAAACTTTGAGTTAAAAGGTTTTTCGACATAAGGAGAGAGATACACCTGACTTTTCCATCCACCCCAAACCACGTGCGCACCCGACACAAAGCCTCGGCGAGCAAGCAAAAATCAACCGTCTTCTTCCGGACCTAGAACTCAACTAACTACTGACTTTTCAAATCTCAGCCCACGCTTCCGGTGCATGACGTCACTCACGTCCCTGGTCACATCCTCTATCTGGGATTCTTATTGTGACATTTCTGAATGATATGTCCGCTCCGCGCTCGCGCGTGAATACCTGGGCTCATGTTTGCACCTAACTAACCTATGCACTGAGCCGAGAGGTACTCAGCCTAACTAAACCCAAAGGCAAGATATATAAAACGAAATCCCTCGGCCATTATATTACATCTGGAGTCTTGCAAGCACCAAATATATTAAATAATCTGCTAAAATACGCACAATGAATCCAATATACTAAAGGAAAAAGGTTTCACATTAAAAAAAAAAAAGACAAGAAGCAGACAATATCCCGCATAAACTAAGACAGATGTAGACTACGCAGATGATCTAGTGCTTCTCACAAATACACCAGCCGAAGCTGAATCTCTACTGAAATGCAAGGAGTATTTAGCAAGAGGCATTAGTCTCAATGAGAAAGCAGATAAAAGAGCTCAAGAAGCCTCTGAAATTAGCATACAAGTTCAAATAATCCGACAGCAGTATCTCATCAACTGAAAGCAATGTCAATATACGCGTAAAGAAGATATGGGTTGCTTCTGAAATATTATCGATCATATGGAATTCTGATCTTTTTGATAAAATAAATTGAATCTGTGTCAGTACTATTGTATAGATGCACCACCTGGACTCTCACGAAATGTATAGAGAAAATCCAGGTGGGAACTATGAAAGTATGATACAAGAACATATTGAACAAATACTGGAAGTAGCACCCCATAAAACAGCAGCTGTATGATCTCTTATCTCCCATCTCTCAAAGGAGCCAAATAAGACGAAGAAGACATCCTGGCTCCTGCTGGAGAAGTTAGGACTATTTTATAAGAGACATTCTCTGGTTGACTCTTATACATAGATACGCCAGTCTAGAGGAATTGCCTCGGATCATAGAAACGGATGGTAAGAGAGAGTCAAGGACCTACGTGCTATCAACAAAATTTGAGAAATGATGATATCAATTAATCCACAAGCACTGAATAAACGGAAGGAAAGACAAATAGCTCATGTAAATACATCCCACCCTGTCAGCTAGAACTGTTGAAAACGCTGATTGCACCTTTACTGACAGGCAAAAGAACGCAAAGGGTTTTCAGAAGCATCTAATGGGGAGGCACAAGTCCAAGAGCTTTGGGGAACATTAAATAACCCTTCATTGCCATTACTTCCAGGCCCACTCAGTAGAACTTGTTCGGACCCCATCTATGTGTCAAAAAAGTGTTTAATCTTTTGCTTTGTATTCAACTGTATGCAAATTTGATTGAACAGTTTATAAAAAAATACTCTTGAAAAACAATTTAAAAAAATGTAAATATAGATATACATGGTGCATTCAATAGGTTTCCAGACTTTTTTGAACATGCATTTAAAATTCTCACAGACTCTTGAAAATTCAATATGTTATTGCTATACGTTTCATGAGATGACTGACCAATTTTTATGATTTCAGCCTCAAATGAACACCTACAGCAGCAATTGGAATACACCCTACTAAACCCTGATTGTCACAGCTAGTGAATTTCAAAAACCCAATCTGACACTTTAGAAGAACGATATGCAATAAAATTCTGTTTTAAACTTGGGAAAAATGCCACAGAAACGTATGGAATACGTCAGACTGCATTTGGAGCATCTTGCATGAAGCGAGCATCAGTTTTTGAGTGGCATAAGAGATTCAAGGAAGGCAGGGAGTCTGTGACGGATGATGATAGGTGTGGGAGGAGTAAGGAAGTCAATAAACCAGAGTTGATTGATCAAAGGGTTGGGGTTACTATGTTGAGGTTTTAAGGGAGTTCAGGTAGAGATTCCGTCGGAAGAGCCCAGCACTCTTCAAATCGGGTTAGTGGCATTTCCACCAGGACAATGCACCAGTCCACAACTCCATCCTTGTTACAGACTATTTGACCAAGATGGGCATCAAGACAGTTCCTCACCGTCCCTATAGTCCAGACCTTGCTCCCTGTGACTTTTACTTATTCTCTAAGCTCAGTGGCTGTCGTTATGAGACAATTGAGGAGATGAAAGAGGCTGTGACGAAGGTCATTGACACGCTCAAACAAGAGGACTTCCATGGGGCCTTCCAGAAGTTGTTGGAACGGTACAGCAAGTGCATTGCAGCCAGAGGAGATTACTTGGAAGAGGACTTGAGTTCCATGTGTTTACTATCAATAAAAGTGCCTATACGAAAAAAAGTCTGGAAACTTATCTAATGATCTTCGTACAATAGATGCGATTACCTATCCTCTAGGCATGAAATAGCTCAAGACAGGTTGACATACTATTAAAATCTATCGCTCAAGTTTCGATAATTTCAATCAGTATCTTACAGGTATTTATTTTAGTTTTGCAACAATGAATATGTTCGATGTTTAGTGGGTAACATCTGTGGAACAATAGGTTATTCCTGTTATATAACATATGCCATGGATTTTCGGTTCGTTTCAAGTGACCCCGTGTGCTTTGACAAGCTGTCACGTAGTGATTCGTAAAAAGGGCGATGGCAGTGGTTGGTGTAGGCAGGTCCAACTTGTGTGTAACCGGAAGGAGACCACATGATAACCACGAGGTCAGATTTAGACAGGGGCAGAGAATCCGGAGTCGAGCCTGGGATACGCAGCCGATCAAAGGGTTAGCTCCCCTCTGACGATACGGCTTGCAATGGGGTGCCAGCGTTGGCACTCCATGGCTCCTGGAAGAAGAGATAGGACAAGAAGAAGTCCCCTCCCTGAGTATATGTCTCTCTATCTATCTCGCAAACCAACAACAAACTGTGGGCCTCTTTATAGAATAAAATGAGAGATATATTTTTATGAAGAAGTGTTTCGTTCGTTCATTGAAGTTCGTAAATCATGTTTGATTGCGTATACATCATTCCGCTCTTTCAAGGTTAGGCAACGATGATTATAGTCAGTAGGTTTAATGGTTGACACAGCTGGTCCCATAGCAAATTGAGACCTGTGTGCTGGACTAAGATAAACTAATGAAATTCTACGTATAGTCTCTTGATGAACGGCGTGAAAAGACAATCACATAAAATATTGATAAAATGCCTGAATCATGATCAACATGAAATAAAATATCGATAAGTAGCGCCTGATACACGATCAACATGGAATCGGAAGATATCGATTACTAATGCCTGGCACAGTATCAACATGGAATCAAAAGATATCGATTAGTGAGGCCTAACAGACGATAGATCTGGAGTCAGAAGATATCTGTTAGTAACGCCTGGGACACAATCGACATGGTATCAGGGGATTTATTTTTTACTCTAGATAGATATATAGATGTTTATATAAACAGATACGTACAGAGAAAGGCAAGCCGACAGTTAGACAGACAGACTGACAGACTGATAGACAAATATGAACAGATAGATAGATAGATAGATAGATGAGCACGAACATAGATAGATAGATATATAGATAGGTAGATAGATAGATAAATAGATTCTGATGGAAAAAAAGATAGATGGCTAGATTGCAAAATAGATAGATAGATTGATAGATAGACATGAACCAACTAGAATATATATATATATATATATATATATATATATATATGTGTGTGTGTGTGTGTGTGTGTGTGTGTAAAGTTGGCAAACATCATCGAAGGCTCCCCGAGGGCTTCCTTTTCATAAACAGCTACACCGAGATGTAAGGGGGAATGCTACTCTTTATACTGGATTGCCCCACTTTACCCTTGATCCCTACCTGAGTATTAAGCAAAGCGGCATCAAGTACCATTTTTTCGTCTTCTATATGACTCGACCTGAGATTGAACCCCGGTGTCCCGGACCATTGGCGAGCAAATATATATATATATATATATATATATATATATATATATATATATATATATATATATATATATATATATGTGTGTGTGTGTGTGTGTGTGTGTGTGTGTGGATGGATTAATAGAAAGATAAATATGAACCAAGTGAATATATATATATATATATATATATATATATATATATATATATATTTGTATCTGTACCTGTGTGCATGTAGATAGATAGATAGATATGTATGTATGTATTGTTGGAAACAGAATGTGCCGTAAAATAACTTTTCATTGATGCAGGTATTAAATTTCGGCGAATAGATTAAATAATCTGAGGGGACATTTTTACATCAAAACAACACAGAAAATAATAATCTCTCTGTCTAGGTTTATAGAAATTAAAGACGAAAGACGTTCGCAGTAAACAAAACGAAAAAGAGAGGAACCTTTTCTTCCTTCTTCAGTGAATTGTTAGGTTGTAAAGTTTATGTAAAACTGTTCAATCTTATTTTGGAGAAAGTGAATCCGCCAAAGAATTCAGAAGTATATGCGCAGGTCTTATCGTAGAAAACTGGTGACGTAATCGCAGAAGATAAGTAAAATACGCCAAAGGATTAATATTAACGATGGAAGTGGAAGTAGTTATAGGTGTAAAGTGTTGCAGAAGGGGATGAGAAGAGGGAAAAAAATTTTAAATGGACAACAGAAAAAAAAAAGAAAGAAAGCATGAATAGAAATTTAAAGGGTAAATAGAGAAAAAAAAATGAATGAAGGATAAAGTTGTAATTTACAAAGCTTTTTGCTTAGAAGCGACACAAGGACGTAAATATGGGGCACCCAGAGAGATTCAAACTCACTTGTGAAGGTTTGCTAGTCTACTTTGCTCATCATTACACCAACTAAAGTTCCCTGGTTGGTTGGTTGGTTAGGTTTTATGGCATATCAACCTTTATAGGTTATTTAATGACGAATCTATTTTTATACAAATAATCAGTTCTATTTCAAACAATTCAGTTTAGCATAAGTAAACAATTTAATTGTCAAAAACATTTCTATTTCAAGCTATTCAGTTAAGTCAAACAGTTCTAATTCAAACAATTCAGTTTAGCGTAAGTACAGTTTCAATGTCAAAAACAGTTCTATTTCAAACAATTCAGTTTCGCATTAATACGTAGTTTAAATATGAAAACAGTTCTATTTCAAGTAATTTAACTTAGCGTAAGTACGCAGTTTAAATGTCAAAACAGCTCTATTTTAAACAATTCAGTTTAGTATAAATACGTGGTTTAAATGCAAAAACAATTAACCCTCGAAATCACAATTTAGTTCTGTTTGACCCATAGATATGACCCTATTAGGTGCTACCACTCCGGGTCAGAGTGGAACTGGGAGCGATGGCAATGAAGGGGTACTCCACATTCTCCAAAGCTTCAGCATTACTAGAACCTCACCATCAGATTGTTTAGTGTCATATCATTGGATGGGGTCATACCCCTCTGCAGAGGTACAGTCAGTGTATTCTTCAGCCCCGGCCGACTGGAAAATGAAATAATGGTAAGAAAAAGAATTTAAGATGGTATTTTGAAGAACTAATAAATGAATTACTTGAGAGAATTTGATCAGTTATCAATCTGTGCGAAGATTTTTTAACGGTTGATGTGAGAAGCTCGGAAAAAGAAAAAAGAGATATCCAAGAAGGCATCCCAAAAAACAAAACAAATAATAATAATAACCTGCTGAATATTGAACTTTACCTTTTTGGATGATTAACAGGCTAAAGCTGAAGGAAAGCGAAAAGAGAAATATTTATCTAGACCTTGCTGGAGAACGGAAAAAACTATAGAACATGAATGTGAGGGTAATACCAAATGTAATTGGTGCGCATAGTACACTCACCAAAGTGTTTCTACAAGGACAGGAGGACTTGGAAATAAGAGGAGGAGGGGAGAACATAAAAAATACAGCATTGTTGAGATCGGCTAGGATATTGAGTCATACCAAAGACTTAAAAAATGGTACTTCATGCCTCCTTGCTTAACACTCAGCATTATAAGGTAAAGTGGAACAATCCTGGAAAAGGAGTAGGGCCTTCCCCAACACGTTGGTGCAGTAGCTATCGAAAAGGGAGCCTTCGGGTAACCCTCGATTATGGTTGCTAACTTTACTACCTCTTATTTAAATGAGTGCAAACATTTACTATCAAACAGAATCACTAGTGTTGGGTAACAATTCTTGAAACTATTTAACTATTCGCAAACAAATGAGCTCTGACTCGTTTAAAAATTAAAAAAAAAAGGATTTGGCAATAAATAGACAAAAAGGTTTCATATGCCATAAAACAAACTAAACATATTTCCCCTTTCCTGACAGGATATGCTTCTAAAATCTTAGATATTTATTTGCCCAGTTGGCTGGGGCTGTAGAAAACACAGACTGCTTCTCTGCAGAGGGCAAAGACCCCCCCAAAACGAATGTCCTCATATGACACTAAACCATCTGATGGTGAGGACCCAGTAATATTGGAGCTTTCGGGAATGTGGAGCACCTCTTCATTGCCATCGCTCCCAGGTCCACTCTTGCCCGGCGTGGTAGCACCTGATAAGGGTCCTATCTATGGGTTGAATAGAACTGACGGCATACTTATGCTAAAATGAATTGTTTGATTAAACTGAATAGCTTGAAATAGAAGTGTTTTTGACAATTAAACCGTACTTACATTTAAACTGCGTACTTATGCTAAACTGAATTATTTGAAATAGAACTGTTTTTTGACATTGAAACTGTATTTACACTAATATGAATTGTCTAACATAGATCTGTTTTGACATTTAACTGTGGGTAAACAAAATCTGTACTTATACTAAACTGAATTAGCTGAATTAGAACTGCTTGACTAAACTGAATAGCTCGAAATAGAATTGTTTAAAATTGAACTGTTTTTGATATTGAAATTGTACTTACACTAAACTGAATTGTTATATATAACTGTTTGAATAAAATTAATAGTTTGAAATAGAAATGTTTTTGACAATTAAACTGTGTACTCATGTTAAACTGAATTGTTTCAACTAGAACTGATTATATATATAGAAATGGATTTGGCGTTAGATAACCTACAAAGGTTGACATGCCATAAAACCCAACCAACCAACCAACCAACCAACCTTAGATATTTATTTCAACCGTACAAGTAATAGACGAATAAATGTACCGGTCCCCTAGGGTGGGGATAAAATTGAAGTAACACCAATTTTTGTGATGGTGCTGTGGTCCCTGTTCCAATTAAACATTTTTTTATCTGATAGAATTATTAGTCCCATACCTAATAATTTCGAATTTGAAGTTTTTCCTTTTCCTAGATCGGTTGCCTGACATGTATTAAGCAATTGCTGAGAGGAGAAGAAAGGGATCAAACACAAGCAGCAGCATCTAGGATTCGAACTTGGCACGTCGAATCCATATCCTGAGACATTAACTGTTACGCAGCCAGCACTTGGAACACAAACAAAAGGACAACTAATTAATTGATTAAGCAAAGATACAAATATCTTAAGAAAAGGACGCGTAGACACGCAATCGTTCTAATTTAGATTGATTTATTTTTCAAAAATGTTATTCTTTTAAATTAACCTTCTTCCAGATATCAGACAATCCCCTCCCCAAAGTTATCTCCCCTTTATACTATGTTTGTCATCCTCCCGGTTCCTTCTTTCGTATTTCAATTTATACCGCGTTTTCCTTTTGTAAACTTCCATTGTTTGTCGTTCGCTGCTCATTATGAGATCCAATTTCACGTGGGATTAGTATTATTAAGTGGGTTTTGAAGTGGTTTTTGTGTTTTAATTAGTTTCAAATTAATGTGTTTCGTTCTTTAATCTGCTCAAATAATGGCCTATCACGTTGTAGCCATTTTCCTCTTTTGTGGGCACTCTTTCAGCGAAGTGGACTCATTCTCTATTTTTCGTCTTTGTCCTGTCAATATTTGCAGATATTCTTTTATCTTTATCATCATCAATAGCATCATCTTAAAGGGATGCAAACTACACGTATTTCCTTAAATCTCTCTTGCATATTCGTATCCATCGACTATCGGTTGTGGTAAGTCCCCTTCACGGCACCTTGTGTCCGCACAGAGCTGATGAATGTATGTTTTTCTGTCCGGCCAACACGGAATTTGTTCTAATTTCTCCACTAGTACCCAGTATGTCTTGTTTGTTTTACTTTGATGGCTTGCAAGATATGGGGTAAATAGTCGTACTGTTATGTAGAAAGAATCTTGAGGCAGCAAACACTGCTGTTAAAATGGATTTTTCTCCTAGGGTCTCGTGACTAGGAGTTGTAAATATATCAATTATTCAAACAGAAATAATAGAAGAGCATTCGATTGTATAGCGTCAGCAATCAATATTCTATTCAGTATTCAGTAAAGTTGGCGACCGTTGTTGAAGGCAACCACAAGGTTCCATTTTTCATAGCTACTACATCGATGTGTAGAGGAGGGTGCTTCTTTGCTCCACTTTACCCTTGATACGTACTTTATATTGCTGAGTGTTAAGCAAGGAGGTATCAAGTACCACTTTCAAATTCTTTGGTAAGACGGGACCTGAGATTGAACCCAGGTCTTCCAGATCACTGGCAAACTCTCTACCCACTAAACCAATGAGCCGGTTGTACTTCGTATTAAATATTCAGTATTCAGTCCTCGCGAATGGTCAGGGAGACCGGGGTTCAATCTCGGGTCGAGTCATACCAAAGACTCAAATAATGGTACTTGATGCCGCCTTGCTTAATACTCAGCATTACAAGGTACAGATCAAGGGTAAAGTGGAGCAATCCAGGGAAAGGAGTTGCACCCTCTCCTACACTACGGTGTAGCAGCTATTGAAAAGAGAGCTTTCGGGTCACCCTCGACTAAGGTCGCCAACTTTTACTTATTCAGTACTCGCAATTCGATTTGTATTCAGCATTATGCAAGAGTGAAGGGATTATAAAATGCCGGCGAAGATTACCCCTAAATGAATGTTATAACACGCACAGATGCTTTTTAAAAAGTTGTTTGCTCCCAGAATGTGTTGATGAAAAGCAAGAGGAGAACTTTGCAAGGATGCCGTTTCAATGTCATTGCTCTAGGTCCCTTCAAACCCCAAGAAACTATATCCTATAGAGTCTTATCTATACGTCAAACATATCAGTTAAACACGCACGCACGTGCATATATATACATATATATATATATATATATTTCTTTGTTTAATAGCATATCAACCTTTGTAGGTTATTTAATGCCAAAGCTACTCTCCTAGAAGAACAGTCAACATCATCATCATCATCATGTCGTGCAGCTAGCACGGATATCCCTGACCCTCTCTCGCCACTTTTCCCTATCGTTCATCGCCTCTGGCAAGTCTTCAGGACTACATTCTGTATCCTCACTTAGCTGCCAGAGGGGAGGAACGAGGGTGAGAAGTGGCGAGAGAGGGTCAAGGATATCCCTGCTGGCGGCACGACATGAGGATATATATATATATATATATATATATATATTACAACAGTGTATGATTGTCACTAACTTGTTGGGTTTGTGGCTGACCAAAAGTGGTATAATTAAAAGTGTGTCCAGTATGTGTGATAGAGCTATTATTTGTTAAAAGTACCTCTTAATATAGTATATTTACCACATTTTTTACGTACACACCATCATAGATTACAATAACGTATACGTAATATAACATTGACATGACATAGGCAACGAATACAAATAATTATAACGTACATATTTCAATTTAACACAGAACATATTCCAACATATCAATGCTAGTATTGCATAATACACCATAATATATAACAATATATCATGTCTCTTAACACCATGATATTCCGACCTCATCTATTATTGTTACATAGCCATTTACAGCCATGTGCGAAATGGACATCGAATGTTGGTAACATATTTACATAGAACATAGGAATCTCGAAATAGGAAAAAACACGTAAAGACTTTTCAGTTCAGGCACGAACCTTTTATTACTTTTGAGTTTAAAGGTTCTTCGACATAAGGAGAGAGACACAATCTTTTTATGCTGGCTTCTTCATCTGGCCCCTATCTCATGCAGCACCCATGGTGCGCAAATTCGCCTCGCCTCAGCGAGCCCCAAAAGTCGAACCTCCTCGTTCGGCGTCTAGCTTCAACTCTCTTAACTTTCTTCAAATTCCCAAAAAAAACCCGCGCGCTTCCCTGTCATCCCGTTTCGTCTTGGGCTATTGTGACATCCCTGAGTGACACGTCCGCCGCCCCCACACGCGTTAACACCTGCATCAAGTTTGCACCTAACTAACCCATGTGCTGAGCCAAAAGGTTCTCAGCCTAACTAAACCTAAAGGCATGAACCGAAATTCCTCGGTTATTATATTACATTATTATTATACTTTAAATCCAGCATCAAATTCGTCTCTTATACTTACATGTCAAATCAAAAATCCATTTTCTTCATAATGCAATGATGATGATCAATTTGTCCCTTACTTAAAATCATCACTACACACAATAAAAAATTGTATTCGGCCAAATCTCCGACCGTCTCTCGACTTCCGACACATTTTCCTACACGTCGCTACATATGTATTCATGAGACAACCTTAAGTCCGCCACGTGGCGCATGTATCATGATACACACACACACATACATATACTGACCATCACATACAACCACACACAACAATGCGCAAATATTCTACACACACACACACACACACACACACACACATAATGAGTTATACGCAATTCTAACATAAATATTCTTTTGACAATACTTTTTCGATTTTTTCGATTTCTCCAAAATCTTTCTTTTTCTGTCTGATGATTGTTATATAAAGACGGCGTGAAACCAGTGGTCACAGATAAGCATCCATGCTATTAAATATTTATAAAAACTAATATATAACAAATTTAAAACCTCCAGCTTAGTTATAAACAATAATTCCTTCCCCTATATTTTGGTTTTGCAAAAAACTAACGTTTTATATCAATTTAAATATCCTTTAGGAAATTCTATCTCTGAGAATAAGAGTGTATACGTTGGCTTAACCTCAATATCCTATCAAGCCGACACACTATGCTTCTATTTGGTGCCAGTTCCATGGCACAACATCTAAAAAAAGCATTCCTGCCCCAAAACTGAGTTTCGGAGAATCCTTACCGAAAACACAACAATATTAGAACAACAAAATAACAAACAAAAATTACAAATTCTCGAAGCGCTCCATATCAAAATGAAACAACCCAAACAGAATCAATTTCAAATCCAATACTAATGTACGTAAATGCCTCTAGCTGCTGCTGCTATTTATAAAACCGAATAAAATGCTACAACACTCCAGTGTAAATAATAAAAACTTACAAAGTAGTAAAGTACAAGCAAAAGTCACATCGCTTTTGCAATATACACACCCCTGATGATGGCCCAAAATCGGGAGGACAGTACTTGGGTAACAATTAGTTATGAGAGCTTCGTCAATCCATTACCGTGGGATACCGTAAAATCAATTCGGCAACAGGAAAGAACATATACAAAAATATGTTGACAAAACATGTCTATATTGTCCAATGAAATATATATATATATATATATATATATATATATATATATATATATATATATATATATATAATAAAATAAGTTGAACGATGGATAAATTATACACTTGGAAAAGGTTTAGTAGTAGTGATATTTCATTTGTTATAACAAGAACTTCTTCAGACTAAACATTTTTTAGTTTTTCTACATTTAAGAAAATGTGGAGTTAGATAAGATAGAGGAGAAAAGGGGAAGAGAGAGGATCTAAAGGCTAGAGGCAAGTAAGGGAAGAAATGGGGAGTGAGAGGAAGATGGAGCGTGATGGGGTCAAATTTATCAGGTTTCATCAGAGATTTTTGATCAGATGGAAGTGAAATTAATTCTAGTGAGAAAAAAGAAAAAGAAATAGGGAAAGAAAGGAGAGGGGATGAAGAGGAGTGGCTTAGGCAAAGCCTGTTTCATCAAAGACATCAACTATAATAGGGTGTCTAAGTGGAAAGGAAGAATAGAGAAGAAAAAGGAAAAAGAAAATGAAAAGGAAGTAATCCTCAATAATATGGAAGTTTAGAATGAAAAAGGGTCTTAGTTTACTAAAAGAATTTTGCAGAACAATTTTGCAAGATTTTTTTATCCATTCTTTATTCTAATATTGTTTTTGTGTAGTATAATGTCCGCCAAATAGGGTGAGATTTGAGAGAAACCTAGACGTTGTTTTATGTTGTTTGTATTGGAAATGACTGTAGATTCAAATAATCTTCGGGAATTTTTGCAATATAGTGATTTGATTAGAGTGGCTTGGGAAAAATTAAAAGTGTGTTTTAGATCAAACATGTGGGAGAAAAGAGCTTTTGGTCGTCATTTATTTTAATTTTTCGTAGATTGCATTGGATATATATATATATATATATATATATATATATATATATTTGTAATATTACTAAATAATAAGCTCTAAATATCGATGATAGAGCATATATATCTAAGATAGCGTAGACGCAGTGTCAACAACGATAGGTGATTGTTTGTTTCTCGTTTATGCCATTATCAAACCACGAGCTGTTCTCTCCCTCTGTCTCTCTCTCTATATATATATACGTATGTGTGTGTTTTAGTATATATATTTATATATATTGCTCAATATATAGATTCATCTTGTACTTTGCGGGAAGAGATACGCACAAGCGTGTAAGAATATGTTTATGTCTTGTATGAAGTGGGGGGATTGTTTATTTATGTATATTTGTATGAGATCAATCCGTCTTATGTCGAATGCAATCAGCAATCACTTTCAAGAAAAGATCGATAATTCCTAAAGTTTATCAACTAAAATTTCTCTATCTTTTTTATTCCCTACCTCCTATTAAACTTGTGTAAATGGCCTCGGTGGACTACTGACACTACTGGATTTCACTCAGGCCAAATGTTGACCATACTGTGGTAGGATTCTTACTTCCTCTACTTTCAAAATCAGGCCCTTCCCAAAATAACTTGTGACGGTGAGCTAATTACACTTGGCAATCGAACAGGAAAACAAGGAACTTGTCACTCAGCCCAGTTTTGAACGTGACGTTTTCATTCTGTTAGTTATGTTTATTTTAAAGGGATTATCGTCAGCGCCATCAAAAACTTCCACCCGACATTACTTTCCTTCACCTACCCTTGAACTGTCTACTTTCTTTTTTTCTTTCAATTTGATTTTCGTCTTCGTTTGCTTCTCTTTTTTTTTTCTTTTTTTTTTTGCCAATCTTTCTTTCTTTCTTTCTTACGGTTTGTTTTTCTATGTTCTTTACCCGTTTTTTCTTTTATCTTCTTTCTTTCACGTTGCTTTTCTCCTTTTCTTTTTCTTTTTTTCATATCCTTTCTTTTTGCTATTCATTTTTCTTTTCCGTTTTTCTTTTCCTCTTTGATAATTTTTCTTTTTTTATATGCCTTCTTTCTTTCTTTCTTTCTGTTTGAATTTCCATTTTTACACTTTCGTTTTTACATAATTTCCTTCTTTCTTTTTGTCTTTTTTTTTCCTTATCAATTTATTCACGAATTCATTTTTATTCTTTCCTCTTTGTTCTCTTAACTCAATTGATAGCTTATTTTCTTCTTTATTCTTTTGCCTATTTTAATTGTTAGCTTCTTCTTCTTCTTCTTCTTCTTCTTCTTCTTCTTCTTCTTCTTCAGTATTTCACTTTCCTTTTTCTCGCCCTTTTCTTCAAATTTCCTCCTTTTTTTCTTCGCTTCATCAGTTTGATTTTCCTGATTCGTCTCACTTTTTCAAGTAATCTTTTTCCTCCTCCTCCTCCTCCTCCTCCTCCTCCTCTAGTGTTTCTTTTTTTATTTCTTCTTTTCATATAAACTTTCATTTCCTGTTCTTCTTTTTTTCTCCCCTTTTCCTCGTCTCAATCCTCTTCTCCTCCTCCTTCCCCCCTCCATTTCTGTTTCTTTTTCTATTTCTTCTTCTTCATATAACCTTTCATCTCTTTCATATTCTTGTTCTTCTTTTTCCTCCCTTTTCCTCGTCTTTATCCTTTTCACTTCCTCCTCCTTTTCATTTACAGAAGCATGGAGAAAAAAAAAACGGCTACATTGACCGGTTGTACATTTTGAGGCAAGAGCAACCTGAGTTTAAATCTTGAATGAGGCAGTTTGGAAATCACACCACACTAATACCTTTGGAAAAGGCGTAAATCCAGCTATTCTCCTTCCAGCTATTGGTAGGGTAGGTTGGGCTCTTTGACTTTGAAATAACAACCATTTTAAGCGAAGGAAACTGATTTCGCATCGTTAAGCCACACTTAAAGACTGACCATGTGTTGCAGGCTGATCATGCTGAAGAGTTGGTAAATACTTATACTAGGGATTAGAAGTGCATACCATCAAGTAATAATTTATTGATTTTGAAGATGTTACATGATTGTGTCCCTTTTATTATTATCATTTACTCATTACTTTTTGTCATCAACGTTAGCTGATGGTCTTCCACGGGAGTCTGAGTGACAGAAAGTCTCCTCAAGTCTCCAGCACTCTTCTCAGTATTCTGGCCGTTCTCAATAATGCAGTAGTTTGGATGGTCTCCACTCGTCCGCCAACTTCCAAGTCCTCCAGTCCCTTTAATAATCCTTTAGTTACTGTTCCAAACGCACCAATTACAATTGGTAAAATTGTCACCTGCATGTTCCATAGTTTTTTTCAATTCCCTAGGTCGAGGTACTTATCCTTCTTTTTACATTCTTTCAGTTTTATTCTGTGGTCAGCCGGGACAGCAAAGTCGACAATTTTGCAAGTTCTTTTTTTTTTTTTGTTGATTATTATTTGGTTTGGTCTTCTGGCCGAGATTATTATTATTATTATTTTGTTTGCATCCTTTTTTGGTTTGAATGCATAAAACCCTTGTTTTGTACTTTGGTATGAAAATACGTGGAAAAAAGGGTCCAGTGCCTGACTCCGTATTCGGGTACACAACGTGGGGCAGAGGCCTTCTGCTTCCTCTTTTGGATTTTTGACTGGATAAAAAGTAGTCGTGACTACTATGATTACTTAAATAGGCACCTCTGGCCCTGTGCCACATCTAAGAAAACAAAAAAGCTTAGTAAATTACTAATATGATTGTCTAAATTTACTGACTTCAGAATTTTTGATTTTCAACTTCGAAAAGTTGAATTTTTATTACGAGGATCATTAAATAAGTTTCGAGACTTTTTTCGTATGGGCACTTTTATTGATAGTAAACGCATGAAACTCTAGTCCCCTTCGAAGTAATCTCCTTCGGCTGCAATGCACTTGTACCGTTCCAAATACTTCTGGAAAGCCCCATGGAAGTCCTCTTGTGTGAGCGTGTCAATGGCCTTCGTCACAGCCTCTTTCATCTTCTCAATTGTCTCATAACGACAGCCTCTGCGCTTAGGGAATAATCAAAAGTCACAGAGAGTAAGGTCGGACTATAGGGAGGGTGACGAACTGTCTTGATGCTTATCTTCGTCAAATATTCTGTGACAAGGATGGAGTTGTGGACTGGTGCATTGTCCTGGTGGAAATGCCAATGACCCGATTTCAAGAGTACTGGCCTCTTCCCTAGGAATCTCTACCTGAACTCCCTTAAAACCTCAACATAGTAACCCTAACCCTAATCCTTTGGCCAATTAACTCTGGTCTATTGACTTCCCTACTCGTCCCACACCTCTCATCATCCCTCACAGACTCCCTGGTTTTCTTGAATCTCTTATGCCACTCAAAAAGTGATGCTTGATTCAGGCAAGATGCTCCAAAAGCAGTCTGAAGCATTCAACACGTTTCTGTGGCATTTTTTCTAAGTTTAAAACATAATTTTATTGCATATCGTTCTTCTAAAGTGTCAGCTTGCATTTTTAAAATTTACCAGCTGTGACAATCAGGCTTTAGTAGGGTGTATTCCAATTACTACTGTAGCTGTTCATTTGAATGTGAAACCATAAAAATTGGTTTGTCATCTTATAAGATATATTGCAATAACATATTGAATTTTCAAGAGTCTACAACAATTTGAAATGCCTGTACAAAAAAGTCTGGAAACTTATTGAAAGCACCGCGTACTTCTCAACAGCCACTGAGGGTGGCTGCTTGTTATGAAGGCTTTGACCCTAAAGTATATTCTTGGGGCGTTATAGTTCAACTTTTCCAGTTGAATTCCTCCTTTTTACTTCACAGCAAGGGAGAGCAGACGTACCTAATATAGCTGGAACTGAAATTAACTCATTTGGGGACTTTGTAGTTCAACTTCGACAAGTTGAATTCGCGTATTCGCCTTAACCCCAGCATATGATACATATGCCTGGAAGAAATTATGTGCTCTAGCTGAGCCTAGAGGAAGGAGAATTTCAAACAAGCAGCTCTTTACACTCATTCTCTAAACTGAATTGCTACAGGAAGAAAGAAAAGAAGATATTACTACCTGCATAGCAGACTGATGAAAGAAACAGTAATCATAATTTCGGAGAGTAAAAACCAGGACAAAGGTTTGAAGTCTTTGCAAGAACTAGAGCGACTCCGCAAGTGGACTGTTTATTTTGCTTTCTACAAATTTCCGTGGGTTAATTCTGTTCGCAAAACCCCTGTTTGAGTAATCGTATTTCTTTCCTTCTTTCTCTGTTTTGCTAATATTTTCGCGAAAACGCATCCTGTTGCAATTGTTTATTTATTGTTTTATTTTGTTACTCGGCGCCAAAGGGTTTTTTTAGTATTGTGACGCCCGCATAAAAATATAGGAAAATACATGCAACTTTGCAGTAAATAAACTCTTTCGCGTCGTAACCAAACAAGACCATTTGTGTTTTCATCCTGATTTTTCCACTGCCCTTTTTGTTTCAGACGCGAGCTAAGGTCGCCTTTATCTGCAAGAGGATATATTTCCGACGGCAGAAATGATGGAAAAAAAGCAAGAAAATGATATTAATGAAAGACAATCAAACGACTGGAAACCAAGTATTTCAATAGGAACTTTATAAAAGAAAATGAATATGTAGGCAATGTCTTTGATAACATACTCTGGATCCTTCGGAAACTGGACAAGAGACGAGCTTATAAACCTGCACGCAAAACGACAAAATTGATAACCGTTGTGTCCTTAAAAGGGATGCAGTCAGACAAGGTTGTACTCGAGTGGAAGGAACAATGAATACGTTCCTAGATGAAATAAAGTGGGTTTTATTGCAAGCAAGATTCATTAAGACAGACTATGAATAGTGAGGTACGCTACTAATCCCCAAAGTAAGACTGGCCCAGTCGGCTGGGGCTGTAGAATACACCGACTGTAACTCTGCAGAGGGGTAAGACCCCCACTAATGAATGTCCTGATATGACACTAAACAATCTGATGGTGAGGTTCCAGTGATGCTGGAGCTTAGGGGAATGCAGAACACCCCTTCATTGCCATTGCACCCTGGTCCACTATAGCCCTGCGTGGTAGCACCTGATAGGGCCCTATCTATGGATTAAATAGAACTAATGGCATACTTATGCTAAACGAAATTGTTTGACAAAACCTTATAGCCTGAAATAGAAATGTTTTTGATAATTAAACCGTACTTACATTTAAACTGCGTGCTTATGCTAAACTGAATTATTTAAAATGGAATGTTTTTTGACATTGAAACTCTACTTACACTAAACTGAATTGTTTAATATAGAACTATTTTGACATTTAACTGTGTGCAAACAAAATATGTACTTATACTAAATTGAATTGTTTGAATTAGAACCGCTTGACTAAACTGAATAGTTTGAAATAGAAATGTTTTTTTACAATTAAATTGTACTTACATTTAAACTGTGTACTTATGCTAAACTGAATTGTTTGAGGTTTGGTTTCTTGGGTTTTATGGCATATCAACCTTTGTAGGTTATTTAACGCCAAATCCATTTTTATGTAAATAATCAGTTCTATTTCAAACAATTCAGTTTAGCATTAGTACACATTTTAATTGTCAAAAACATTTCCATTTCTAACTATTCAAGCAGTTGTATGTAACAATTCAGTTAAGTGTAAATACAGTTTCAATGTCGAAAAACAGTTCTATCTCAAATAAATCATTTAAGCATAAGCATGCAGTTTAAATGTAAGTACGGTTTAATTGTCAAAAACATTTCTATTTCAAGCTATTCAGTTTACTCAGACAATTCAGTTTAGCATAAGAATACTGTTAGTTCTATTTAACCTATAGATAAGGCCCTATCAGGTGCTACCACGCCGGGCCAGAGTGGACCTGGGAGCGATGGCAATGATGGGGTACTCTGCATTCCCCAAAGTTCCTGCACTGCTGGAACATTACCATCAGATATATCAGGACACTCATTGGAGGGGGTACCCCTCTGCAGAAAAGTAGTCAGTGTATTCTACAGCCCCAGCCGACTGGGCAATAATAATGTTTAGTGTAATACCCAGGACACTGAATGAGAAAAGTGATCCACTGAGAATCGTGAAAGAGATTAAAATTTAACCATACGAACAAATGATATATGCACAACCCAGAATCTGTCCTGGAGAATGGGACGCACAAACTTCTCTGGAATTTTGAGATACAAACAGCTCACTTAATCTCGGCCAGTTGACCAGACCGAGTAATACTCAACAACAAAAAAGAGAACTTGCCGATTTGTTGACTTTGCTGTCTTGGCTGATCATACAGTAAAAATGAAAGAAAGCGAAAAGAAGGATGAGTACCAGGACCTTGCTAGAGAACTGAAAAGCTGTGGAACGTGAAAGTGACGGTGATGCCAATTGTAATAGGTGCACTTGGTACAGTCACCAAAGGACTGGGATAGAGAATGAAAGACTTGGAAATAAGAGGACGAGTAGAGACGATCCAAACTACAGCATTATTGTGATTGGCCAGAATACTGAGAAAAGTCCTGGAGACTTGAGGAAACTTGTTGTCATTCAAACTCCAGTGAGAAACCATCGAGAAAACTCGAAAAGGAGTAAATAATTGATAATTAATGATTTTAATTACATTGACACCTACTTTTATACAAAATGTTATCCTACGTACTTCACAGCCGCCCTCGGTAGCTATTAAGTTCGATGACTTGTCAAATACAGTATACATTATTTCCATTTGATTAAACTTTGTCCCATTCTACTAACCTTCGATAACGTCACTAAAACATGAAGAGTGACAGACTTTATCCAACATTAGTGGCCCAATACCGGCAATTAAAGAGGTCTTTATTTATTTTTTCCTTTTGATTTCAATCTTTCAAAATACTATTTTGATGTATTCATTCCTTTTTTTTTTTTTTTGTAGTTTTACTCTTTCTTTTTTTCTTTTTGTTTAATTTCGTTTACATACGTCTCTCTTTTACTTCTTTTCTTTCTTCTTTCCTTCTTTCATTCTGTTGTATCGTGGTAAGGAAGAGATACACAGTGAAATAAAGAGTAAATTATTTATTAACGCAAGTGGTACAGTCCAACAAATATTAAAAGTCTCGCGCTGTTGGTGTTACGTCCGAAGTTGCTCTTACTACTGACCGAGACCTTGCAAAACCCTCGTGCTTCAGACACACGACGTCTTTTATACCTCCGCGGTACTGGAGGTCACGTGGTACAAGCCACTGTACAACACATTATTTGAACTGATTGAAATAGAACTTTTTTTTTACATTTAAACTGTGTGCTTATGCTAAACTGAATTGTTTGAAATGGAACTGTTTACATGTATAAAAATGGATTTGGCATTAAATAACTTACAATGGTTGATATACCATGAAACCAACCAAAATAAAACCAAATCTTTCATTCTTTGCTCATTTGTTATTCGTTAATTTAAATTCTTTCTGTCGATTATTTTTCTTTTTTTCCTGTTTTCCTTTTGCATTCTTCTTCTTCTTCTTCTTCTTCTTCTTCTTCTTCTTCTTCTTCTTCTTCTTCTTCTTCTTATTGTGTACATCTTATACTCTTCTAAAATCGTTTTCTCTCCCACCCCATGCCATTATTCTTTCTTTCTTTCTTTCTTTCTTTCTTCATTTATTTATCTGTTAATTCTTTTTATCAACCAAACTCATAAAGTTTTATTTGTGCTTGTTCTTTGTTTTTGTTTTTTTTCTTTTTTCTGTCTTTTTCATTTTCTTTCTTTTTCTCATGTCGATCTAACTCATTTTTTCTGTTCTTTCTTTTCTTTCTTTTCTTTCTTTTGTTCTTATTGCACATTTTATCGTTCTTTCTTTCTTTCTTTCTTTCTTTCTTTCTTTCTTTCTTTTGCCCTCTACTTTTTTTATACACTCTTTCTTTCATTCTTTCTGTTTTTTCTTTCTGTTTGTGTTTGTTTCTTTCTTTATTTGTCCTTTAATTTTCTTCTGCTCACTTTCTTTTTTTTATTTTTTTCTTTCTTTCTTTCTTTCTTTCTTAGTTTACTTTTCTTCTATAGTCTTTCTTTCATTTTTTCTTTTACAGGCTGCTTTTCTGGTACACACGTTTTTTTTCTTTATTTATTTCTTTCTTTCTTTTGTCCATTTAAATCATTCATTGTCTTCCTATTTGTCAATCTTTTTATTTTCTTTCTTTCCTTCTCTGAGGAATCAGAGGCGTGACCATCTTCGTATCTTGTGAAGGAATTTTGCTAATTAACACTGCGGCGTTCTCCTGTCCACTTCGGAAGCAAAGGACCCTCAACGTATTTTGCTTTTGACAAGAGACAGTATTTGTCAATGATCCCTTGTAATTACGTCACATTCCTTAAATATAACGTTTGCATTTACAATAACATGGCAAATACTAATTGCAGTAGTGTGGAGAAGAAGAAGAAGAAGAAGAAGAAGAAGAAGAAGAAGAAGAAGAAGAAGAAGAAGAAGAAGAAGAAGAAGAAGAAGAAGAAGAAGAAGAAGAAGAAATTTTCCTTGCAGTGTGTGTACCATTCTCAAGAGTTTTGTCGTTGTTTTTTTAAGCAGAACTGACTTTTTTGGTCATCGAATACTTTAACTGAATTTGGCGTTTAATCAAAAGTTGTAATATGGCACTAAGTCACAACAACTGAGATCAGGGAAAGAATAATCGATACGAACAAATATCGATGCAGAAAAGGAGAGAAATAAAATATTGGAAAAAAGTTCTTGGAAGGGATGAAATCGAACTGCATAGAAAGCAAGCACTAAAAAAAGTGAAGAGAATTGTCAATTTTGCTTTCTTTCAGTAATTTTATATATATATATATATATGTGTGTGTGTGTGTGTGTGTGTGTGTGTGTGTGTGTATTTGTGTGTGTGTGTGTATGTGCGTGTGTGTGTGTGTGTATTTGTGTGTGTGTGTGTGTGTGCGTGTGAATAGAAGTACCAGGTGTTGTTCTGGATTTGAAAAAGAAAGAGGCTAAAACATATCAAATAGAATCTTAATCTTGATAGGTTGTTCGGAAAGTAATGGCGGATTTTAAGATAAACTTTTATTCCTGAAACACTCAATGAATTTAAAGAGAGCTACGTGGTGCCTTCAATAAGTTTCCAGACCTTTTTTTTCTGGCATTTAAAATTGTCATAGACTCTTGAAAATTCACTATGTTATTGCTATATAGTTTATGAGATGACTGACCAATTTTTATGATTTCAGGTTCAAATCAACAGCTACACCAGCAATTGGAATATACCCTACTAAAGCCTGATTGTCACAACTGGGGAATTTCAAAAATGCAATTTGAACGTGAGGATACTTTAGAAGAACGATATGCAATAAAATTATGTTTTAAACTTGGGAAAAATGCCACAGAAACGTATGGAACACTTCAGACTGCTTTTGGAGCATCTTGCATGAATCGAGCATCACTTTTTGAGTGGCATAAGAGATTCAAGGAAGGCATGGAGTCTGTGAGGGATGATGAGAAGTGTTGGAGGAGTAAGGAAGTCAATACACCAGAGTTGATTGGCCAAAAGTTTAGGGTTAGGGTTACTATGTTGAGGTTTTAAGGGAGTTCAGTAAGAGATTTCGTCGGAAGTGGCCTGAGCTCTTCAAATCGGGTCATTGGCATTTCCAGCAGGACAATGCACCAGTCTACAACGCCATCCTTGTCATAGACTATTTGACCAAGATGGGCATAAAGACAGTTCCTCACCTTCCCTATTGTCTAGACCTTGCTCTCTGTGACTTTTGGTTATTCCCTAAGCTCAGAAACTGTCGTTATGAGATAATTGAGAAGATGAAAGAGGCTGTAACGAAGGTCATTGACATGCTCACACAATGGGGCCTTCCAGAAGTTGTTGGAACGGTACAACAAGTACATTGCAGCCGGAGGAGATTACTTCGAAGGGGACTAGAGTTTTATGTGTGTACTATCAATAAAAGTTCCCATACGAAAAAAGTCTGGAAACCTATCTAATAATCCTCGTATAATCAGTGAAAATATGTTCACCGAACATCTACGCATTTCTGCCATCGATTAACAAGGTTATTTATGCTGGTACAGTAAAAGTAAAAAGGTTTTGATGCCCAGAAATCTTTAAATACAGTTTCTGTTTGTCATTTAGATGGGAATATCTTTTGCCGTAAAAAAAAACCCTGACCAGATGAATGAAAAAAATAGTAGTTGGTGGATGAGAGATTATATATATATATATATATATATATATATATATATATATATATATATATATATATATATATATATCATATAATGGGAAGTCAACGTTGAAACATTTAGATATGAACAGGCTTGTAGAGATACAAAGATAAGCACATTGATATCAGCTCACTGCAATAAGAAAAATAATGATAGATAGATAGATAGATAGAAAAACAAAGTAATCCAAAAGTGATTGATATATATATATATATATATATATATATATATATATATATATATTCATCATATAATGGAAAGTCAATGTTGAAACGTTTCAGTTTTAATAGACCTTCATCTGGACTTTAAGATAGTGAAAATTTTGCTTAAACAGCGATGGATGTTTTAATAAAAATAACAAGGGAAAAAAAGAGAAAATATATATACAAAGAAAGATCACATAACCGTTCAATCAGCGCTCTTTTTTCATTATATACTTCCATAGATAGATAGATAGATAGATTGAATCAAATCGACTGTGATAGATAGATAGATAGATAGATAGATAGATTGAATTAAATAAACTGTGATAGATAGATAGATAGATAGATAGATAGATAGATAGATATTAACAGACTGAGATAGATAGATAGATAGATAGATAGATAATGAACAGACTGAGATAGATAGATAGATAGATAGATAGATAGATAGATAGATCGCGTATTATTCTAAAAACGAACACAAAAATAATCCCACAATGCTCTTATGATCGTTTGCTGTCACAATTGACGAGGAGGGCAGTTGAAATTTAATCCGAAGTGTATAAAATCAATTAAATTTCATAAACGTAGAAAAGTCCACCATAAATAAGATGTGCGAGAATTTCTTAGGGAAACATGAATATAGTTTTGTATTACAGAAGTGTGCGATCAAGGACAATTAGGTTGTAGACTGTATTTCTATATGAAGCGTAATTATGTATGTTGGTCTCCTTTTTCGAAAATTTGTTCGAGTGACATCCAGCCTCACTTTCGTTATGTACGGCCTCGTTTTCAGTGACGGTAATAGGAAAGCCGGCCATTCTTATTTCAAACACGTATCTTGTTAAAGAAACTCGGACCGTTTATTTCAGTTATATACTTAGGCTTACTGGAGATTAACTTATATACTATAGTAGCCAATTATTTGATATATTTAATTTCATCTAAAATAACAAGGCTTAGCAAAGTAGAATAAAACCATAAACAACTTTTTTTTAATGTTTAGCAATTAGTAACGACCATAAAATTAACTTGTAAAAACGATTGTCCTTGTATATACAAGTAAAGTTGGCGACTGTAGTCGAGGGTGAACCGAAGGCTCCCTTTTTGATAGCTACAACACCAAGATGTAGGGGAGGGCGCTACTGCATTCACTTTACCCTTGCCTTATAATGCTGAGTATTAAGCAAGGTAGCATCAAGTACCGTTTTTTGAGTCTTTGGTATGACTCGATCTGGGATTGAACCCCGGGTCTCTCGGGCCATTGGCGAACATTCTAACCACCATGCCAATGTCAGGGTATCTCAAAATAGATGCAAGCCATTAATAGATGCAACCCAATGATATGATAATGATTTATCATAAAGGCAAGCGCAATGGCAGTCATTTGGAACACGTCTTGTAAAAAATTCATCCATTGAGCTGGAGACGTCAAATCAATGTTGTTGTTTTTTTGTTTTATATCAGCTTCCAGGATATTCCATCTTTTTTTGAGTTTCTTGTCTCTGTAATAGATTATTATCATATTAATGGGTTGCTTCTATTTTGAGACAGTTTTGAATAATTTTGTCTCCAAATAAGTTGTGACGTAAAATATATTTTCCTCTCTTGTCCAAGGCATTTTTATCGAGGATTAATAGTTGTTATAGTATACTATTTTCAAATCAGAAACAAAAAGTATACAACATTATCATATTTACCCAACCCCTCCGCTCAGGCAGGATATGACACAAGGTCAATTTTTAAGCGGAGTTTAACAGGTTTGAATTCTGAATTTTCCTTCTCCTAGACTAGTTGCCTCACCAAGGCAAAAGAACCTAGTCTGCCCTACTATTTACCCATAGCTGGAGGGAGAACATTTGGATTCATACCTTTCCCAAGGGTATTAGTGCAATGTGAAATGAAATCAGTCAGGTTCAGGATTTGAACACGTATCTCCGTGTCCATATCCTGCGACGATAACCATTACACCACGGGCACCTCCTGTATACAACATTATTAACTGTAGATTTATTAGCAGTCACATGGACACAGAGTCAATAGTGCTTGGCAACTACCAGTTTCTTGTCTATGCGTTAATTAAACCAAGTCTGCGCCTCATAAAAGCATAGAACTTGTAGCCGAGAGACAGACTGTCATCAAGCACCGTCGATTCTGTGTCTGCTTTGTCCCAACTTAAATATATACACTCTGCCAATGATATTTAGCTGATTACATTATCAATATATATATATATGTATATATGTTTATATATATATATATATAATTCGCTTAGTATGATTATATAGCGTGCTCATTATCGGTGATAGAGTATATATGTATATATGTATCGTCATCATCGTGCCACGCTATCAGCATGGATATCCCTGACCCTCTCTCGCCACCCCTCCCTATAGACAGGTCCTCAGGGCTACATCCCGTATCAGCACAGAGCTACTGTATGTAGCTTCGAGCTGGTCGTCCTGCCTTTTCATGTCCATGTGAAGGGGTCCATAGGAGTACATCACTTATGAGCTCGTCCCTACTTCTCTAGCAGTGTCCCGCATGTCTGGTTCGTCTAACTTTGATGGTTTTCGTGATGGGTGTTAGGTGGCTGTACAGCTGCTGTTTGTAGGGTGCTGTCTCCATGACTTGTTCAATATTGCTCGCAGCATTCTTGTGTAGTTGCCGTCAAGCTTTTTCTCCAAACGTTTAGTTAGCGTCTATGTAGAGCATCGATATATCGACACGACCGCTAACAGGATATACGTGGTGCGTTCAATAGGTTTCAAGACGTTTTTTCGTATGGGCATTTAAAATTGTCGTGGACTCTTGAAAATTCACTATGTTATTACTATACATCCTATGAGATGACTCACCAATTTTAATGATTTCATGTTCAAATGAACAGCTACAGCAGCAAGTGGAATACACCCTACTAAATCCTGATTGTCACAACTGGTGAATTTCAAAAATGCAACCTGGATGTGAGGACACTTTAGAAGAACAATATGCAATAAAATTCTGTTTTAAACTTGGGAAAATGCCACAGAAACGTATGGAATGCTTCAGACTGCTTTTGAAGCATCTTGCATGAATCGAACATCAGTTTTTGAGTGGCATAAGAGATTCAAGGAAGGAAGGAAGTCTGTGAGGGATGATGAGAGGTGTGGGAGGAGTAAGGAAGTCAATACACCAGAGTTGATTGGCCAAAGGTTTAGGGTTAGGGTTACTATGTTGAGGTTTTAAGGGAGTTCAGTAAGAGATTCCTAGGGAAGAGGCCAGCACTCTTCAGATCGGGTCAGTGGCTTTTCTAGTAGGACAATGCACCAGTCCCCAACTTCATACTTGTCACAGACTATTTTACCAAGATGGGCATCAAGACAGTTCCATACCCTTCCTATAGTCCACACCCTGCTCCCTGTGACTTTTTGTTATTTTCTAAGCTCACAGGCTGTCGTTATGAGACAATTTATGTCTGTACTACCAATAAAAGTGCCCATACGAAAAAGTCTGGAAACTTATTTAATGAACCTCGTATATATATATATATATGATGTTTAAGTTAATTGTTTGGAGGTAATCTTATTCTTATATTAGTGAGAGCCATTTAGTTGTCACACAAGTACTTATAAGTTTTGCACACATTTAGATGGTTTTATGTATTGCAAGTTAATACTAATAATTCAGTTTTTGTACGAAGTTAATTGGTTTAAAGAATTCGAATCAAACATAAATAATTGTTTAGTATTAATCGTTTATTTGCACTCACACTTAAATGGCTTCAAGTATTGCAATATAACAACAGAAGTTTTATTTTCACACAGTTAAACGGTTTCAAGTATTGCTATGTCACACTTAACAACTTTTGATGGTCAAACAGTTCTATTTGACCAATTAAAATGACTTAAACAGGTTCTATTACTCCGAGTCTGAGTGAACCAGGGAGTAATGGCTATGAAGGTGTACTTCTCACTTCTCAAAACTCCGGGACAGGAGCCTCACATTCAGGTGGCTTTCCATCATATCCAGTACATTCGTTTACGGGGGTGTATGCCCCCTATGCAGAGATGCAGTTAGTGTATTCTTCTGCCCCAGCCGACTGGACCTACAGTAATATAATTTGATGATGTGGATGTACATAAAAATAAAGAGTGCTTTAAAAAGCGGAGTTTTAGAGGTGCTTTGACCAGTGGGAAACGCAATGGAATAAGTGCGTTGAATGCTAAGCTTTTTAGTTTAAAGAGAATTAACGTTTCATTCTTTGCTATTTTCTCTCTTTTTCAAAGTAGCTTCAGTCCTTATACTTTTTGAACAAACATCGTATAAAAGTAGGTGATCATGCGATGAAAAACCAATAATCGTACCACGATAATCATCCAAAAGTCGTGATGTGTATTTAGTGTGATGTGAAGATCACCTTCTTTAGTGAGATGCTTTCAGAGGAACAGTTTATTGATTTGAACTAGTTCTTCTCTCAATTAGGCCAACTAAAAGCAAGAGGACAAAAAAATCGTTATTGGAAAATAGTGTCGAACGTAACTGGCTCTGCTCATGGTATAATGGTTACAAAATGGACACGGTGACACGAGTTCAAATCCTGGATAAGGCTGATTGCACTTCACATAGCACTAATACCCTTAGCAAAGGTGTGAAGGAAACTATTCCCTCTCCCGCTAACGGCAACCAGTCTTGGAGAAAGAAAAATAGATTTCAAACCGGTTAAATTCCGCTAAAACATTTGCCTTGTGTCACAGCGTGCTAGTGCGGAGGGGTTCGGTTGATATATACATAATAGGAACAATATAAATTGTGTGTTATCGATCGATTAATTTGCTAGGCCTAAACAAGTCCGATCATTTCCCAGGTATGCAGTAGCAATTGAGAACTAAACATACTAACAATGGCTTATTAGCTGCGATTGTTAACCATTACATCTCATAAAGCATGTATTCACCCAGCCCATCCGTTTGTATGAATACACCGCAGAGGGGTAGGACCTTCCCACCCCAATGAGTGTCCTGGATATGACACTAAACAATCTGATGTTGAGGCTCCAGTGATGCTGGAGATTTGCGGAATGCAGAGCACCCTATCATTGCCATTGCTCCCAGATCCACTCTGACCCACAATGCTAGCACCTGAGAGGGTCCTATCTATGGGTTAAATAGTGCTAACTGCATACTTATGCTAAATTTAATTGTTTGAAATGGAACTGTTTTTGACATTGAAAATGTACTTAAACAAAATTGAATTTTTTTATATAGAACTGTTTTGACATTTAACAGTGTATAAACAAAATCTGTACTCAAACTAAACTGAATTTGCTGAATAAGAACTATTTTGACAATTAAACTGTGTACTCATGCTAAACTGAATTATTTGAAATAGAGCTATTTGCATAAAAATGGATTTGGCTTTAAATAACCTACAAAGGTTGATATGCCATAAAACCCAACCAACCAACCAACCAAGCCCATGCGTCACGTAACCTAAGGTCATTTTTTGAGCGGAGTATGATGCATGCATAAGATATAAACTGTTATTGATTGGTTATCGATTACATGAAAATCTGATTGTTTGATGGGTGTCCTCGTAGTGTAATTGTTAAAGTGATTGACTGCGGAATCATCGTAAGCGAGTTCGAACTCCAGTCGCGCTATTACGTTCACTTTCAGACGAATACTCAAGGGAAAAGTATGAACCTCCTTATCCTCCTAGCTATTGATTAAATAGTACCACTACTGTCCATCTAGAAGGATAGCTTTGTCATTAAATAACCTACAAAGGTTGATATGCCCTTAAACAAGAAACCGAAATCGATTATTAGATAAAATAAAACCAAAATTCTTCTAAGCTGTAGCTGTGTCAGTACTACGGCATGGTTGCACTACTTCGAATTTAACGAAACCCGTCGGAGTAGCACGAGATTGTTGCGTACTGTTTTGAACAAATCCTGGAAGAAGCACCCCCACAAAACAGATGTTTTTACGTCCACTTACTGCCAATCTCACAAACCATCCAAGTAAGACATGGTGGGTACTTCGAATATAAGGATGACGTATGGACACATGTACATTCGTTAGCTCTGTCTGGACGCTAGATGACACCTAGAGGACTTACAAAGAGCGATCGCCGATGAGAATGGATGGTAAGAGGGTCAAGAAAAGCTATGTTGGTAGCACACTTTAATGATAGATACATATATATACACGTTTTGAGGTGTAATGGGTAACAATGAATATATATATATATATATATATATAAAGACAATATGTACATATTTACCAACCGCTCCGAATATGCCAGGTGTAACACAATGTCAAATTTAAGGGGAGTTTAAAAGGCTTCAATTCAGAGTTTTCCTTTTCTTAGATTGGTTGCCGTACAAATGTTAAAGACTTCAAACTTGACTTACGAGGATCATTAAATAAGTTTCCGGACTTTTTTCGTATGGCCACTTTTATTGATAGTACACACATGAAACTATAGTCCCCTTCGAAGTAATCTCCGGCTGCAATGCACTTGTTGTACCGTTACAACAACTTCTCAAAGGCCCCATGGAAGTCCTCTTGTGTGGACGTGTCAATGACATTCGTCACAGCCTCTTTCATCTCCTCAATTGTCTCATAACAACCTGTGAGCTTAGGGAATAACCAAAAGTCACAGGGAGCAAGGTCTGGACTATAGGGAGGATGAGGAACTGTGTAGATACCCATCATGATCAAATAGTCTGTGACAAGGATTGAGTTGGGGACTGGTGCATTGTCGTGCAAGAAAAGCCACTGACACGATTAGAAGAGTGCTGGCCTCTTCCCTAGGAATCTCTTCTTGAACTCCCTTAAAACCTCAACATAGTAATCCTAACCCTAACCCTTTGACCAATCAACTGTTTTGAATTGACTTCCTTACTCCTGCCACATCTCTCATCATTCCTCACAGACTCCCTGCCTTCCTTGAATGTCTTATGCCACTCAAAAACTGATGCTCGATTTATGCAAAATGCTCCAAAAGCAGTCTGAAGCATTCCATACGTTTCTGTGGCATTTTTTCCAAGTTTAAAACATAATTTTATTGCATATTGTTCTTCTAAAGTGTCCTCACGTCCAGATTGCATTTTTGAAATTCACTAGCTGTGACAATCAAGCTTTAGTAGGGTATATTCCAATTGCTGCTGTAGCTGTTCATTTGAACGTAAAATCTCATCAGATGTATAGCAATAGCACACTGAACTACGACAATCTGAAATGCCTGTACAAAAAAAGTATGGATACTTATTAAAGGCACCACGTACTATTCACCCATGGATGGCAGGTGAATAGTTGGATTCATGACTTTCCCAAGGGAATTAGTGCTGTTTAAATGGCAAACAGCCAAGTCTAGGATTTGAACTTGTGTTGCTTTGTCCACTTCCCTTTACGATAACTATTACACTACGAGCGCCTCCAATAAGAGAGCATGTAACGTTTTTATTCTGTGTGCTAACCTAGATGTACTTAGCTCTAAATTGAACCTGACAAGTTGTTTTTAATTGAATTGACAGTAAACCTTTAACTTATCATTCAAAATGTTTTAAAGTTCACGTACTTTCTGTCGTTGACACGAGAGAGTTTCTTTCTTTCTTTTTTCTTCTTTTCTTTTTATAAATCGGATATTCAACAATTTTTGAGTCTGTTCGTTCAAGTCTTGATGAAGTGAAAGGAAATGACAAGATGATAGAATCTTTGCAAAATTTGGTTTTAAAATATTACGCAAAAGTCTTCCTGGGAAAGATAGGGAAAAGGACGTGTAAACACACTGTAATATTCTTTAATTTATTCTTACTACATAGATAGATAGATAGATAGATAGATATTTACCAACCCTCTCCGCTCGGGCAGGATATGACACAAGGTCAATTTTTAAGCGGAGTTTAACAGGTTTGAATTCAGCGATTTCCTTCTACTAGACTTGTTGCCGCATCAAGGCTGAAAAAACCCAGACTGCCCTACTATTTACCCATAACTGGAGGGAGAATAATTGGATTCAAACCTTTCCCAAGGGTATTAGTGCTACGTGAAATGCAATCATTCTCATCCAGGATTTGAACTCGTGTCGCCGTGTCCATTTCCTTCGACGATAACCATTACACCACGAGCATGATATGAACAGAATAGTGTTAATAGATAGATAGATAGATCCTCAGTAAGACAGTTGTACTGGTTGATCGGTTAGTTCTAACAGCATATCAGCCCTTCTTGGGTTATCATATGTGTTGTGACGTTGACCAAAGAAAGACACAGAGAACACAAAAAGGTTTGATAGAAAAACATATATGAGTTGTCGTCTCACTTCTGCCTATCGTGTTGGGAACAGAAACATCAACTTATGTTTCCGGTCACTCCGCGTGTTGTATAGCCGTAATACAAATATAAGCGGAAACATAATCAAACATAATGACGAACTTTGATATGCCATTGAACCAAGAAACCAAACTAAATCAACCAAAAAATAAATTCAAATGTGCCGGTGACCTTTAATATATTCTCACCTGCGTGGGAAAATGTACGAAAGTATTTGATTAATTTTTGATTAATTAATTTAATTGATATTTAAAGAGAATTTAAACCTGATGCCATTTGTATACAATAGTCACAGATTATGCGCATCAAAACAAAGATGGCGGAAAGATCGAAAAATGATATTTTATCCATTTTGCAGTTACTAATGTTGTATACTCACATATCTACATATACATGCAGAATACATATTGGTGCAATGATAAAGAAGAGTGAAGACTTCTTTAAAAAAAATATGCCTCTTACTTTATTTGTAAGGTTGTGTGTGTGAGAGGGAGTTGGAGACCGAACAAAACTGCAATATATTGACCCCCACTCTTATGGCCATCAGCGTTGTGTCTTTCTCGTTCTCCAGGGCGGCTCAACCGGAGGCCTGGGGGCCCAGCCTCTCTGGGACATGTTCTCATTCCAATATCTTGTCCTTAACTCATCTGATCTCCAACTAACTGACTTCCTGTCTACACCGAGTTATATAATAGTTCAGTCGCCCACTCAATATCTCCCCATAACTTTCCATCGGAAATATGTCACATCCGCCGTCTTTGGGATGGTACGTTTGATTGTCTTCGAGCGGAAATAACGGTCATGCAGTTCACAGGTCACTCTCTTCCGGTGCATCAGTCTATGAGTGTACCATGGGATTTTTACCTTGTCCCATTTTTTCAGCCAAGACCGCCTACGCGATTTCTTCTCATAACTGCCATCGGAAAGTGTCACCTCCCTCCGGTGCATCACTTTGGAATGGCATGTTTGGCCTGGTCGAAGGTCAATATACAACACTAATTTATTTTTTTTATCGCTTTCTTTCATATTTTTAAAAATACAGTAACATTTTCACATCCTTTCTGTTCTTAAATGAAGTTAAATTCAGAAAGCAATGCTCTTTATTTGTCTGTAATTTTGCCTAATGAGTAGAGAGTTCACCAATGGTCCGGGAGAGCGAGGTTCAATCTCAGGTTGAGTCATACCAAAGACTCAAAAAATGGTACTCGATGCCGCCTTACTTAACACTCAGCATTATAATGTGAGGATCAAGGGTAAAGTGGAACAATCCAGGGAATGGAGTAGCGCCCTCCCCTACACCATAGCGTAGCTATTGAAAACGGAGCCTTCAGGTCACCCTCGACGACAGTCGCCAACTTTACTTTTACCTGTAAAATCTTCTAATAGTTGAGCCGAAGAAAATAAAAAGGGAAAAAAAACCATAAATTTTCAAACATTGACTAAACCCCAGTCACTGTTATTATACATTAGAGAATACATAAAGGCATAAATATATCTGTTGTCCTCTCAGCTCTCGGTAAATAGAACGGCAAACTCAACTCGTTGTCCTTGGAAGGCAACCATTCAAGGAGTAGGAAAATTCTGAATTCAAACCAGCTTTACTCTGCTTAAAATGATATTGTGTTACATCCTGCAAAGGGAGAAGGTATAAGGGGAATACTTACTTTCTTTCCTTCATTTCTTTAATACATGGATTTTAAGAATAAATAATTTTGCATCATCTAAATTCTTAATTGATTGAAATTAATTTATTTCATATCTGATTCTAAATTATTTTCTTTAGGGTGTTATTTGGCATTCAGGTGTTGATTTTTTCAGCAAATGCAAAGTGCTTCTAAAAATTCATACAGTGGTTGATATTTACGGCATGTTAACCAGTTTAGGGTTATTCTATACCTCGGCGTTTGCGAATATCATACATTGTAGTTCATATTTACATTTTTCTGTAGTTGCTTTCTTAAGATTTTTTTGCTCACGGCCCTATTGAATACAAAACAGATCCAGTAAACACATAGATGGGATCCTAATATATACTACTGCACCAAGTCAGATTGGACTAGGGAGTTATTCCAATGAGGCAGCACTCTACACAAACAGGATCTCCACATTTAAATGAATTTTAAATTCATCGTCAAAATCTTTGTACGGATAGAAGAGTCAATCGTGTTTGAAACGTAGATTAAAAAGGCAAAACAGATCCAATTCAAATTTAATCCTGCTCTAAGAAATTTGTTTTATATTTGTTAATTTTGCATCTTTGTTAAAATGAAAAAGATATAAATAAAAAAAAAAACATTGATTGAAAAAAAGACAAATGGATAAAAAGTCGAAAAACGTGCCATTTGAAGATATTATTAGACTTGATCACTCGACCTGGTGAGAATAGAAAATTGGCGGTCGTATACATATTTGTAAAAAAAAAAATCAAGGTTGATACTGATTTGAAGGGCCAACAAAAAAACACACGTTGCTTTAGATTTGAAGGGCCAACAAACAAGATTGCTACTGATTTGAAGGGCCAACAAACAAGGTTGCCAGAGATTTGAAGGGCTAAAAAACAAGGTTCCTACAGATTTGAAGAGCTAATAAACAAGGTTGCTACAGATTTGAAGGGCTAAAAACAAGGTTGCTACAGATCTGAAGGGCAAACAAACAAGGTTGCTATAGATCTGAAGGGCAAACAAACAAGGTTGCTACAGATTTGAAGGGCTAAAAAACAAGGTTGCTACAGATTTGAAGGGCTAAAAAACAAGGTTGCTACAGATTTGAAGGGCTAAAAAACAAGGTTGCTACAGGTCTGAAGGGCCAACTGTTGAAAATATCCGTGTAAAAAAAAATCAAGTCTGGGATAATATAAAATAGACTCCCTTTCAAATGTAATAAAAACACATTACAGTGGGCACTATCACAATATATATATATATATATATATATATATATAGAGAGAGAGAGAGAGAGAGAAATTGTACATTTTGGTAAACCTGACAATGTGATAAAATAGTTGGAAAAGCGGATAAACCAACAAACAGTAATATTGTATCCGTTTTCAGAGTTGGTTTATCCAATTTTCCACTTATTTTCATCATATATATACATATATATACTAAACAAATACACTTTGATCAGACAACATTCTTTATACTAATGCACATGTTATACCAAGAGTACATTATACTTATATATAATTATTTATTTTAAAAATCACATCAAAGTTTTTAAAAAGTAACAAAAATGGTAATTACTTTTGCACTGAGACTTGGCTCTTCCATATTTATACATGGAAATCGTAAAGATTTAGTTGAACTCTCCAAGCAGCCTGACATATATATATATATATATATATATATATATATATATATATATATATATATATATATATATATATATATAACGAGTATCTCTTCGGTTTGCTCAGTCTGCTGGGGCTATAGAATACACCGACTGCTTCTCTGCCGAGGGCTAAAAATTCCACCCCAACGAGTGTCCTGATATGACACTAAATAATCTGATGGTTAGGTTCCAGCAATGCTGGAGCTTTGGGGAATGCGGAGTACCCTTTCATTGCCATCGCTCCCAGACCCACTCTGGCCCAGAGTGGTAGCACCTGATAAGGGTCCTATCAATGGGTTAAATAGAACTAAACCCTGCTTCTTTCACTATACTGATATTTGCATTTAAACAGCGTGTTTATGCTAAACTGAATTGTTTAAAATAGAACTGTTTTCACAATGGAACTGCGTACTAGTGCTGAACTGAATTGCTCAAAATAGAATTGTTTTTGACGTCTAAGCTGTGTACTTATGCTGAACTGAATTATCTGAAATGAAACTGTTTGACATTTAACTCTGGGGCTGTAGAATACACTGACTGCAGGCCCCTCTAACGAGTGTACTGATATGACACTAAACAATCTAATGGTGAGGTTTCAGCAATGCTGGAGCTTTGGGGAATGCGGAGAATCTCTTTATTGCCATAGCTCCCAGGTCCACTCATGCCCGGAGTGATAGCACCCGATAGGGCCCTATCTATTGGTTAAATACAACTAACAGCATACTTATGCTAAACTAAATTGTTTGAGTAAACTGAATAGCTTGAAATAGAAATGTTTTTGACACTTAAACCGTATTTACATTTAAACTGCGTACTTATGCTTAACTGAATTATTTGAAATAGAACTGTTTTTCGACATTAAAACTGTATTTACACTTAACTGAATTGTTACATATATCTGCTTGAATAGTTTGAAATAGAAATGTTTTTGACAATTAAACTGTGTACTTGTGCTAAGCTGAATTGTTTTAAGTCGAACCGATTATTTACACAAAAATTGATTCGGCGTTGAATAGCCTACAAAGGCTGATATGCCATAAAACCCAACGAATCAACCAAACCATCTCTTCGGTAAAACAATCGATTTTTAATTGTTCCAAAACGAAAGCATGTTTGCACATACATTTCAGCTTAAGAAAAAACCGCAAATAAATCAATTGGCGCAACTAAAAGTTTCACGTTAGATGATAATGAAGATCATTCATATCCTTATCCTGTTTTATCGTAAAAAACAAAGCATATTTTCTTGGGAAACTGTTTGTACACACATTTCTAATAATTTCATCTTAATAACGGATGAGGTCAAGAGCAGCGGACAACTATTAGAAAATTACGTCATGTCACTTCGACTGGTCTTGGCTCGTTGAATAACTTGTTCAACTATTTTCCCTGTGTTTTCTGATCACATCACTTCCTAATCCAATCATAAACAGGGATTCGAATGACCCCTGTGGTCACCATATATCTTTCAAATCGAGTGACATTCTAATTTTATTCTTCCAGCTAGTTAATGGTATAAATTAATGATAATGCTATGCTATTTGTCAATATAACATTTTCCCGATATATTTTGTAACAAGAAAAAAATACGGGAATCTTCGGACAGCAGTAATTCTGCCACTGAGTGTCATCTAGAGGACTTGGTAAATGCGATAGCCAATGGAAACTGGTGGCGAGAAAAGGAGCTAGAAGAATACATGCTCTCAGCATGCGATGCTGACGATCACACACACACACACACACACACACATATATATATATATATATATATCTGTGAGTGTGTGGCTGTGTTTGTGTGTCTGTGAATGTGTGTAAGTGCCACTTCTTGCACACACACGTTTATGCATTTAAAGAAATCAACTCCATTTAATACTAAGACGTTTGGGAGCAAATGTAACAAGATTACTTTGTAATTGTCTTTGACAGTAAATTTTATTTAGTTCCATTTCTCTGGTCACCGTTAATTCGATTCAATTTGAAAGTATTTTCTTTTTTCGGTGCAGTTAGAAGTTATTTATATCAGACTCGTGTGTTTCTTTGGATTGAAATAGATGTCACTTCCTAAGTAGACATGTACAAATACAGACAGACAGACAGAAAAAGCAAACTGAAATAGATAGATAGATAGATAGATAGATAGATATACATAATGAGATAGATAGATAGAGAGAGAGAGAGAGAGAGAAAGAGATATACTGTAATACATTCCTACATACAGATAGATAGATAGATAGATTGAAACACACAGACTATGAGATAGATAGATAGATAGATAGAGAGAGAGAGAGATACTGTGATACATTCATAGATAGATAGATAGATAGAAACTCACAGACTATGTGATAGATAGACAGATAGATTGCAAGAGAGAGAGAGAGAGAGAGAGAGAGAGAGAGAGAGAAAGAGAAAGAGAAAGAGAGATATATATACTGTGATACATTCAGATAGATAGATAGATAGATAGATACAGACTGTGAGATAGATAGATAGATAGATAGATAGATAGATAGATACTATTTACCAACCCCTCCGCTCGGGCAGGATATGACACAAGGTCAATTTTTAAGCGGAGTTTAACAGGTTTGAATTCAGAGTTTTCCTTCTCCTAGACTAGTTGCCTAACCAAGGCTGAAGAACCTAGTCTGTCCTACTATTTACCCATAGCTGGAGGGAGAATAACTGGATTCATACCTTTCCCAAGGGTATTAGTGCTATGTGAAATGCAATCAGTATCGTCCAGGATTTGAACTCGTATCGCCGTAGGAAATGAACACGGCGATAACGACTACACCACGGGCACCTCTGTAGATAGATAGATAGATAGATAGAAGAGACTGAGATAACCGTATACACATATATGCACACACAAGCATACTCACATAATTACACCCCTTTATATATATATATATATATATATATATAGAGAGAGAGAGAGAGACTTAAAATAGAAATAAATAGCTTAGAGAGAAAGCAAATCATCGGTGAATGTAAAAGAGAAAATAAAGAGGACAAAGAGTCTTCCATCGAGAAAACGCTAAAACGAAAATATGAAGACATACTTAAAAGAACAAGAAACTGGTTACAGTTGTGAACTTTAAGCAATTTAAACAATTTTATGTCTTTAAATAATTTTTTTTTAAATACCATGGAAGCAGATCTAGTAACGAGTAATGAAAATAATTTGGACATAATTATATGGTTTCAAGTATTCCTAACTAATATTTTAAATCATTGAACATATCTACCCGGTGAAACTCAAAAAGGTACTGCATCTGAGTGGTGTGCGGATAATGGCAAAGAACGATTGTCTTCATAGCCCCCAGACTCCTGGAACTGGAGTGTCACTACCAGACTCCTAGAACTGGAGTGTCTATATATATATAAATATATACGCTCACCAATGAGGGTTGAGCACTCTGGCGAAGGAATTCATGGCTGCCGCTCGCATAATGCAAAGCTCTTCGAACGAATTGAGCACTCTGGTATCCGGTAAGGTATAAAATGTAAAAAAAAACGAAAGCTACTACTTAATACCTTATAATTCCCTAGCTGACGTGGTACGCTTGTTGCCTGAGTGGTATGATACTAAGTCTAACGTAAAGACGGGCAGGTTTCGATCCCAGCTTCAAGCATCCTACGTGTCTAGCCACACTGAAGAGTTGTGACACAACGAAACAGTCTGCTTGTGGATGACAATATATATATAAGAATGGTATATATATATATATATATATATATATATATATATATATATATATACTGAAATCAAATTAAAAAAATGAAAAGACGTTGATTTTTTGATCTTTAAGAGAACATTTATTCTTTCAACGGCATCAACGAAAAACTTTTTGCTTTCTTAAGAACACACAGAAACGAAAACACCAGGAATTTCTTTTAACATGAGTGTAAGACCGGAAAATTTGTGTGTATTGGATAATCTAGGATTTAATTCAAACTAAAGGTATGTTTTGAAATTTATCTCTTCCCTAATATCCCATGATTAAGTAGCAGGGAAAACTGATTCTCCGGCTCTGGTGAGGTGATCTGTCTAAAAGAAGGAAAGACACAACTGTTTCAGGGGAGTAAACCTTGATTAAAAAATACTGCTATTCTATCAGTGATGGTAACTCTGATGGCAACTGTCAACAGAACGACGGTATGGCAAAAGAGTGATGTGGTCATATAGAGAAACATGGCGATGTCTACGAGAAAGCCCAGCCGATCAAGTTAGTAAAATACGATAGTGAACAGGAAAACCTTCTTTATATCCTACAGTGTTTATTATTACTGGTTATTTTGACTCGAATTATCACTGGGGTATTATGAGAAACACACTGAAAGGGGTGTTGGTGTTGTACAAGCGTTTGCCACTTATCATCCGCTTATATGTGTCTTTTTTGTTTCCTTTATTAGAATCAATCGACGGCAATCATCTCTGAAAACGGAGCAATCATGAATATGTGTGTGTGTGTGTGTGTGTGTGTGTGTGTGTATGTGTGTATGTGTGTGTGTGTGCGTGTGTATGTGTGTGTGTGTGTATGTGTGTGTGTGTGTATGTGTGTGTGTGTGTGTGTGTGTGTGTGTATGTGTGTGTGTGTGTGTGAGTGAATATGAAAATATTTAAAATATTCAAAGGATTTATTCATTTATCTATGGTAATTTGCCAACGTTGAACGATTCAGTGTCTTGTTAAACCATCTTCAGGGCGATATTGGAATGTGATATATCTTCCGAAAATCCGTTTCAATTAAAAAAAAACAATAAAATATGAAAATTAAAAGATTTCTATTTTTATTATTATTGTTCTGTTTTAAAATGTCCAACATTATTAGGGTTTGATTTTAAAAAATAAAAAGTATAATGTACTTGCTGCAGATGTCTTTTAATTAAAAAAAATCATAATAATCCTGAATTTTAATTTTTTATAAAATAACATCAATGTCTATATATATATAAATATATACGTAACCATTCAAAATATTTGGTAACACAAAAAAATTTTATTTCATATCCTAAAAGAGTTATTTTAAATCAAACGAGACCATGACACCTAACAAAATATGGTGTAACGTTACCCCTTAGTTTTCAGTCGGGCCCCGTGGTAACCTCATCGTGATAAAATGAGCTGAACACAAAACACCATTTTTTAGTTGCATGATACGAAATTTTATTTGCTACTATCCTCTCATTGTAGTCACTGGAAATACGTCAACTGATTTACATAGACAGAGAATAAATCATGCGAGGCAGCAGGGACAGCTACTGAATAGTGATTTCTTCTCCGCTGACCAACTCCTTACCTCCCCAGAGGGTTGTCCCTCGTCTGTCACCCCTCTGCTTCATCAGTTCCTCTTTCCATGACTTAAGGTTATTATAGAAACCAGGACATTGATTACAATAAGAATATAAATTCTATTAACAACATGAAAAGGTGGAATGTCCCATCGAATAAAAGATTTTTTTGTATGTGATAGTGCATGTAACAATATTTGGATAAAATTCATTCAGACACTGAAATGGTCAGTATAAACCATATTCAGAACACGAAAGTTTATAAAAGAGATATTCAACACGCGGGACTTATTTTCAAAGGGAACGCCTGTGATTATTTCATTCTTTCTGCTGTGGGGCTTTTCCATGGCATCTTTAGTGCACTGGTGTTGGCTGACTCCTTGCCTGAGCTCACCCGAAAATAGGTGCCGACTTTTCGAACCGTCTTCACATCTACGTGGTTTCTATAGAACTGGCTTTTTTCTGCACCCACTTTAACGACTCTCGTTTGAGTTTGTTTCAGCCAATCTCTTCCCGTTAACCTGGGTGTTTACCTGCTGCTTTTATGGCTTGGATTTCGGGATTACCTTCCGTTCAATTTCCAACTCATTTTTCGCTTATTATTCTTATAGCCTCTCTCTCTCTCTCTCTCTCTCTCTCTCTCTCTCTCTCTCAAAACAATTGATGACACGTCTATGCCAAAGAAGGTTTATTTGCCTTCCCCTTCATAAATAGAAAACTCCCAAACTTCGAAATACAAGTCTAGCCAAAAAATAATTCATTGCTAAAATAATCAATTAAAACCCCAAATTATTTTTCACACAATGATTTCATTTATTATACTAAATACAATACAAGTGTTCCTCACTGCACAATTGAACCAATGTCGTGAAAAAATGTGTCAACATCCACTGAGAGGAGAAGACTCTTTAAAGTTAGCGTATATGGTAGAACTGCCTGTCACAAAATAACTTTTATGGAAGCAAAACTTCATAATAATCCTGAATATTATTTTTTTAATAAAATAACGTCAGCGTACATATACATATATATATATATACATTACCATTCAAAATACTTGGTAACCCTCAATTTTTTTATTTCCTATCCTAAAAGAATTATTTTAAATGAAACGAGTTAAGCACTACAATTTGACACCACAACACCTAACATAATATGGTGTAACGTTCCTCCTTATTTTTTAGTTGGACCCCGAGGTAACCTCATCGTGAAAAAATGAGATGAACACAAAACACCATTTGTTGGTTGCATGATATGAAATTTTATTTGCTACTACCTTCTCATCGTAGTCACTGGAAATACGTTAACTGATTTACGTAAACAGAGAATAAATTACGCGAGGCAGAAGGAACAGCCACTGACTTATTTTGCTAAGGCGCGCAAAAACTGTACAGTAACCTAGTGGAATTAATTCTTTTGGACTGACGAATCAAACTGAAAATAATGTGGGTCAAATAAGGGTGTTTATGTGTGGCTAAGGGTTAATGAAAGAGCTCAAACCCCCTGTATCACACCAATCTTAAAGAATGAAGGAGACTTTCTTTAGCGGGTGCCAATTGCAAAGTCGGGGATTTGCATCTGGTCATGGGAAAATTGAAGAAGATTATATATTACAGTAGATTTTGGCATTAGGTGGTTCCATCTGGAACGCAACTTGTGGTTCAAGAATTTGTACTCATTCAAGAAAATAACCCAAAGCATTCTAGTAAATTCTGCCAGAGGTATATAAAAGGCAAGCAGAAAGCACGTCCTTCAATTGATGTCTTGGCCGGCGCAATCAGCTGAACTGGTGTGGGATTTTCTGGACCGAAAAGACTAAACTAAATATCCACAAGTGCAGCTCACCTCTGGCCACTCTTGCAGGAAAGACAGGCAGAAATATCTTCAGTCTGTCTCCAGTATTTGGTGAAAATAATGCAGAGATTCTGCGGGCAAAAAGGTCATTTTGATGAATCTAAAGTTTAAGACTTTTGTGGGTGTGTGTATGGGTGGTTGTTTCTTTCTTTTTTTTTGGGGGGGGTAATTTGTATTTAATGTGGCTCTAGTTCAAGCTTAGCACTAAAGAAGAAAAACGTCTTCAAGAGTTGTATTTTGTATAATTGATAAAACTTTGTGGTGCTTTACTTGTTTCTTTAAAAAGAACACTTTTAGGATGAGAAATAAAAATTTTTGATGATGGCCAAATACTTTTCACTGGTCGTGTATATAAACTTATATATATATATGCATAAGTTAATTCACACACACACACACACACACATTCACAATCAAACACCCATATACTTTCTAAGTGGTGGCATTACAGATACTGTGAGTCCGTTTCTTTAAATTTTTTGTGCTTCCTTCGGACATTTGAAAAGAAGTGAATTATCAAGCGTCTATTTTTTGTTGTTTTTTTTTTTGGCGTAAATGTCACGTGAACTTTTCATGATATATGAATGCTTTATTGTCTACAATATTTTTTTTATTTTTCCGTCTTCTGACTGTGTAAATTACGTGAAACTTAATGTCGCGGACTTATAGTGCCAGCAATTCTACTATTTATAGGTTTTATACTTGATTCGCTATAATAGCATCGAACACTTCTTTTAGGCAAACAATTTTATTTGATTTTTTCTATCACTCTCTCTCTCTCTCTCTCTCTCTCTCTCTCTCTCTCTCTCTCTCTCAATCTATATGGGAAATCAGCAGATTTCCATCCTGAAAAAGAGTTGATTTTTATTCAGAAAATAGGCTCAAGAATTTGTAATTTTTGTGTCTATTTTTGGATGCATTGATGAATCAACGTGTAAACGCTAGGATAATTTATTTTTTATGAGACGACAAAATTTGACTTGCCACGAAAAATTTGCATAACCAAAACCCCAAATAATTTAAGAAATCTTTTCCTTCCAAGATTATTAAAAATACATTTCTAACCAATTAGAATCATAGATAAATGGTCGCCATTTTTAAACTAATATCAAGCCTACCCCAATCTTATAAACAGTGATAAAGTAAATACATCTTCAGTGGGTTGTAAAGATTTTTGGCACCAACTCCAAATTTTAAGGGGTGTCCTCGTGGTGTAATGGTTAAAGCGATGAACTGCGGAATCGTAGTACGCGAGTTTGTACTCCAGTCGCACTATTACGTTCACTTTCGGGCAAATACCCTTGGGAAAGGTATGAACCCCCTTATTCTCCCTCCAGCTATGGGTAAATAATAGTACGGACTAGGTTCTTCAGCCTTGGTGAGGCAACTAGTCTAGGAGAAGGAAAACTCTGAATTCAAACCTGTTAAACTCCGCTTAAAAAAATGACTTTGTGTCATATCCTGCCCGAGCGGAGGGGTTGGTAAATAGTACCAACTCCAAATTTTAAGTCTATTTCTTTTGCGTGAAAATCTATATTCTTTTCCTTCAAGAATATATTTTATTTCAATATCATTTAATCAATTTAAGTTGAACGAACATGTTAGTGTTTAAATAAATCTATTTCTACTGCTACTAAAGTCTACGCTTGCTGATGTAAATTTCAGTTACGGCCGCGTTCATTTTTAAAGCACGAATATATTTTTTCTCTAAATAGTGATTCACTCACACAGATCTTATACACGCACAAAATATATCAAGTCATATTTAAACAACACAGCCTACTAAATTGAATGTAAAATCTCTTTTTTCTGATAATGTAAATATGAGCAAATATTTATATTTCTTCGAGTATTCTTTTTTCTTACATGAAGTAAGTAATGTTGGTTACCGTTGTCGAGGGTGACCCAAAGGCTCCCTTTTCAAGAGCTACTACACCAAGATGTAGGGGAGGGCACTACTCCATTCCCGGGATATCTCCACTTTACCCTTGACCTTTACAATATAATACTTAGTGTGAAGCAAGATAACATCAAGTACCATTTTTAGAGTCTTTGGTTTGACACGACCTGGGATTGAACTCAGATTTCTGGGCCATTGGCGCACACTCTAACCATTATTCCAATAACTTTTCACTCAATTTAAAGAAATAAAATTCATGAAGTTCTAGATGGATGTTTTTATGCCATCATTTATTTCTTTGTTCGATATATATATATATATATATATACCGAACAATAAACAGGACTAAAACATTACAACAAATTTGTTAAAAATGAAGTTTATTTGTATATATTCTGTTTTACGGCATATCAAGCTTGGTAGCTTACTTAAAGCCAAATCCTGTTTATATATATATATATATATATATATATATATATATATATCAGATATATATGATTTGATTTGGTTGGGTTTTATGGTATATCAACCAGGTTATTTAATACCAAATCCTGTTTATATATATATATATATATATATATATATATATATATATATATATTCTAAACGAATAGTTTGTTAGTAAGACTCCATAAACGAGTCAAAGCTCACTGGTTGCACTCAGTTAAATGCATTGACCTCCATGTCAATGCACACAAAACGGAATATAAGTGCTATAATCAAACAGGTGATATCTCCACACTAGACGGAACCTCTCTGAAACTTGTAGACAAATTCACTAACCTAGGAAGCAGCGTCTCATCAACCGAAAAGGACATCGACACGCGGCTAACGAAGGCATGGACAGCTATCGATAGGCTATCGATCATATGGAAATCAGACCTGACCGATAAAATGAAACGCAGTTTCTTCCAGGCAGCGGTCGTATCGATACTGCTGTATGCATGCACTACTTGGACGCTAACTAAACGGTTCGAGAAGAAGCTAGACGGCAATAATACAAAAATGCTGCGAGCAATATTGAACAAGTCCTGGTGACAACACCCCTTCAAGGCAGCAACTTTACGGCCACCTGCCTCCCATTACGAAAACTATCCAAGTTAGAAGAAACAGACATGCAGGACACTGTTGGAGAAGCAGGAACGAGCTCATAAGGGATGTACTCCTATGGACCCCCAAATATGACCGGGCAAAAGCAGGACGTCCAGCTGGAACATACATACAGCAGGTATGTGAGGATACAGGATGTAGCCCTGAAGACCAGCCAGAGGCGATGAACGATAGGGAGAAGTGGCGAGAGAGGGTCAGGGATATCCGTGCTGGTGGCTCGACATGATGATGATGATGATGATGAAATGTTTCCAATTATTGCTATGTAACTTAATATAACACCAGACATCTATTCGCACACAGTTAAATGGTTCCAAGTATTGCTATGTCATTTATTATAACATCAGTCATCTATTTGCGCATAGTTAAATGGTTTCAGACAAAACTTATATATTTCTATTTGACACATACATGTGACCCTAACAGATACTACCACTGCCAGCCAGAGTAAACCGGGGAGTAATGTCAACGAAGGGGTACTCTACATTTTCGAAAGGTCCTGGAATGGAGCCTCACCATCAGATATAGTTTAATATCATATTCAGGGCACTCATTGTGAGAAGTCTTACCCCTCTGCAGAGATGCCGTTGATGTATTCTACATCCCCAGTCGACTGGGTTACTATTAACTGAAGTACAGTAGGCTAAAATTATAGGCTCTCGTTCGAACCTTTGGGAGAGATAACTCTCGGTTGGACATAAAATATTATGGGTGATTTATATCATTATCCTTGGAGAGGCAAGCTTTCTAGAAGATTGATAACTTTGAATTGAAAATCTTTAGTGGATGCTTGATTTCTGTGCTCATTGATTTGGTTTGATTTGGTTTTATGGCATATCAAACATTGTGGGTTATTCAATAGAAAATCCTTTCTTACACAGTTGTATTTCAAACAATTCAGTTTTATATAAGTACACAGTTTTAATGTCAAAACAGTTCTATTTCAACAATTTAGTTTAGGATAAGTACACAGTTTATTCTTATTTTACTCATATATAGGACCCAATCTTGTGCTACCACTCCGGGCTAAAGTGGACCTGAGAGCAATAGAAATAAAGGGGTACTCCGCATTCCCCAAAGCTCCAGAATTACTAAAGCCTCACCATCAGATTGTTTAGTGTCATATCCAGGATACTCGTTGGGGGGGTCTTACCCCTCTGCTGAGATGCAGTCAGTGCATTCTACAGCACAAGCCGACTGTTGCACTTGTGCCCGTTGGGAAGACATTGGAACTTGACATATCAACCTATTGCATGCAATCTGAAGGACCCGTCGAAGCAGTTATGAAAAAATTGTCAGTTAGCAAAATCACAAATGAACATCAACCGCTCCACGATAGTTCAATTTCATTAACCAATGATGAAAAGTCGAATTGAGATGCCTTGAGAATCTATGAGCAGAATGCCAAAACATTGGGGATAACTTTGGATGGGCCCAAAGTTGAAAAAAAAAATTCATATATAAACAAGAAAAATGAATTATGTATTCCTTAGCAATGTGCATTAGCTTTTTGCAAATTATAATGGCGCCAAATGACAAGAAAAAAAAAAAAACGATTTCCACTGTGAAAAGTGGAAAAGACTAGTTATGCATTTGAACAATTGTGTGGGTTAGTGGATGGGTTTTATTTGTTCAACGGCGTAGTGTAACATTTCGGCCGACTGTTCTCCGTATTTTTTCTTGTATATTTCATATGGGATTAAGAGCGTCAGTCATGAACACGTTCTAATCAATCAGCTAGCTCTTAAACAAAGCCCACTCTTCCCAGGCACAAATTTGTCAATAAATCTACAGTGACGAGGATAGGGCAGGTCATTACGTCACACTATACTAATTTTATTCTTTGTGGGTGTGTATAGGGTTCCAGCTAATAAATAATGATAAGACTTTGTAAAAAATCTTTTCAAGTAACTAGGCTGGCAAATACATATATCTTCAAGTAACTAGGCTGGCAAGTAAATATATTTTCAAATAACTAGGCTAGCAAGTAAATGTATTTTCAAATAACTAGGCTAGCAAGTAAATATATTTTCAAGTAACTAGTCTGGCAAGTAAATATATTTTCAAGTAACTAGGCTGGCAACTAAATATATTTTCAAGTAACTAGGCTGGCAAGTAAATATATTTTCAAATAACTAGGCTAGCATTTAAATATATTTTCAAGTAACTAGGCTAGCAAGTAAATATATTTTCAAGTGACTAGGCTAGGAAGTAAATATATTTTCAAGTAACTAGGCTGGCAAGTAAATATATTTTCAAGTAACTAGGCTGGCAAGTAACTAGGCTAAATAATTCTTATACAATTAAATGGTTTCAAGAATTTCTATTAAATATAAATAATTTTAAGTAATTATATAGTTTCAAGTGATTAATGATAAAATTCGTGGTTCCATACCAAAAGCAGAGGGTACTATTTTAGATAGCAAGCGACAAGAGTATGCAACTGTCGCGTTTCTTGAATTCACAATATATATATATATATATATATATATATATATATATATATATACCTCTGTGTGTGTGTGTGTGTGTGTGTGTGTGTGTGTGTGTGTGTGTGTGTGTGTTTAAAAAGTTTAGACTATTTGAGATGGAGTGTGTGTTTCTGAAAATTTGATAATTTTCGTATCTGCTTTTAATATTTAAACGCCTTTTCTTTCAAGTTACAGCCTAAAAAAGAGAACATTAACCAAATATTTTTGAGTTGATTGTATACATTCTGTCAATATATATATATATATATATATATGTGTGTGTGTGTGTGTGTGTGTGTGTGAGTGTGTGTGTGTGCGTATGAGTATGTTTCTCTATGTGTGTATGGGTGTATGTGAGCATAATATATGTATATATGGTAAATTAATGATAGAGCCGCGTATATATATATATATATATATGTATATGTGTGTGTGCGTGTGTGTATACGTGTGTGTGTGAATATATATATAAGTGTGTCTTTGTGTGTCTGTGTGTGTAGGTGTGTTTATGATGATGATAATCATCATCATCATGTCACGCTATCAGCACGGATATCCCGGACTCTCTCTCTCGCCACCCCTTACTATCGTTCATTGCTTCCGGCATGTCCCCTGGGCCACATCCCGTATGGGTACAGAGTTGCTGTATGTAGGTTCGAGCTGATCGTCCTGCCTCTGCTCGTCCATGTGAAGGGGTCCACTGGAATAAATCACTCGTCCCTACTTCTCCTGCAGTGTCCTGCATGTCTGGTTCGTCTAATTTTTATTGTTTTCGTGATGGGTGGTAGGTGGCCGTACAGCTGCTGCTTTGCGGGGTGCTGTCTCCAGGACTTGTTCAATATTGCTCGATGCATTTTTGTGTAATTGCCGTCCAGTGCATCCATATAGTAGTATCGACACGATCGTTGCTTGGAAGAAACCGTGCTTCATTTTATCTGTCAGGTCTGACTTCCATATGACTGATAGCCTATCGATAGCTGTCGATAATAACAGACAAATATTAAAAGCATGATATAGCTGCTGTTTATGTTTCGAGATAGGAATTTCCCAAACTTGATTTATATTCGTGGGTATTATAATATATACATAGATAGATACATGCACACGCATACAGATGCCTGTGTTGTGTTGGCTATCGTCGTAAAAGCGGACACGGTGAAGTGATTTCAAATCCTGGATTTAGAAAAAGGTACGAATCCACTGTATAACCTAGGAAGCAGTGCCTTATGAACTGAAAAAGACGTCGATACACGGCTAACGAAGGCATGGACAGCTATCGATAGGCTATCGATCATATGGAAATCAGACCTGAACGATAAAATGAAACGCAGTTTCTTCCGAGCAGCGATCGTATCGATACTGCTGTATGCATGCACTACTTGGACGCTAACTAAACGGTTCGAGAAGAAGCTAGACGGCAATTACACAAGAATGCTGCGAGCAATATTGAACAAGTGCTGGCGGCAACACCCTACAAGGCACCAACTATACGGCCACCTGCCTCCCATCGCGAAAACTATCCAAGCTAGACGAGACAGACATACAGGACACTGGTAGAGAAGCAGGGACGAGCTCATAAGTGATGTACTCCTATGGACCCCCACATATGACCGAGCAAAAGCAGGACGTCCAGCTCGAAAATACATACAGCAGCTATGTGAGGATACGGGATGTAGTCCTGAAGACCTGCCAGAGGCGATGAATGATTGGGAGAAGTGGCGAGAGAGGGTCAAGGATATCCGTGCTAGCGGTACGACATGATGATGATGATGACGAATTCACTTGTTGTCCTTTCAACTATGGTTAAAATAGTAGGGCAGATTTGGCTCTTTAACCTTGGTATGGCAACCAGTCTAGGAGTCTGAATTTAAACTTGTTTAAGGCTGCTTAAAAACTGACCTTGTGTCGTTTCCTACTTTTGCAGAGGAGTACATACATACAAATATACATACGTAATGATGAAGAAAGTTAATTGAAAAAGGAAAACCGAATGGTTGAAATGGCCATGGAAATAGACGCTGAATGTTTGTTACTTTTGAGGTTTTATATTTAAAAATCATTCAAAATCTGGGGTTTTCTTTTATTACAACAAGTACAAAAATACGTATCATTTAAAACTATTCTAATATTTTAATATAAAATGAATAAAATATATTTTAATTTAAAATAAACAGTATTCGTCGCGCGTTTTCATTACAACTTATCGTTAAAAAAAACTTTCCCTGTTGGTAATGAAGCCGTATGGGCTAATAGTTTGCGAAAAGATATCAGCTTTCACTTTTAAGTCATACTTCTTAACCAGATTGTATTTATCATCATACTCATAATCATGTATATATATATATATATATATATATATATATATATATATGCGTGTGTGTTTGTGTGTGTGTATAGACAGATAGAAAGTCACAAAGAAACAAAGAAAGAGATGGGGAATAGAAGCAAAGAAAGAGATGGGGAATAGAAAGAAAGAAAGAAAGAAAAAAAGAAATGGGGAAGAGATAGATAGATAGATAGATAGATAGAAAGAAAGAAAGAAAGAAAGACAATTACTGATAGATAGATAGATAGATAGATAGATAGATAGATAGATAGGGTGAAAAGAAAGAAAGAAAGAAAGAAAGAAAGAAAGAAAGAAAGAAAGAAAGAAAGAAATGGGGAATAGATAGATAGATAGAGGGAATTGAAAGAAAGAAAGAAAGAAAGAAAGAAAGAAAATTACTGATAGATAGATAGATATGGGGAATAGAAAGAAAGAAAGAAAGAAAGAAAGAAAGAAAGAAAGAAAGAAAGATAGAAAATCAGAGATAGATAGATAGATAGAGGGAATAGAAAGAAAGAAAGAAATAAAGATAATTACTGATAGATAGATAGATAGATAGATAGATTAGAAAGAAAGAAAGAAAGAAAGAAAGAAAGAAAGAAAGAAAGAAAGAAAATTGCTGATAGATAGATAGATAGATAGATAGATAGACTTGGAGCATTGTATAAGTGCATGGGAGAATTTTTAAAATATACATCTTTTTCGTGATTGAACACAACATTTATGTAAACAGTGCTCAAAGCCATTCTCTCACGCATTCACCCACAGCCACATACAGATACACACATCCCCACACAAACCCGCAGACATGGACGAAGACAAGTCATTTATCCCGACGAATCAAAGTGTACGTTACCGGTCTGTTACGTAATCAAATATACAGGTGAGGATGTACAAGACGCTGGGAGACATAGATCAGGCTACTTAATTGTCAGGCTCGTGAGAAAAAGTACAGAGAACAAAAATTTGAAACGACACTGCGCCACCCCCTCCTGCTTCTTTATGTGTGAGTTGTAACGCACAGTTTGCGCGGCCTACAAATCTTTTTAGTATGATTTACTTCCCTTTGTAGTTGCTCGTGAAATCCCGTGCATGGCGGGAAATCAATGCGCATGCGCTGTGTGGGCCGCAATGGCGCCATTCGATCTAACATTATTCAGGCTGAACGAGGAATGGGCAACGCGCGAAAGCGCAAGGGTTTCAATAAATTCTGGCTGCTCCCTGAACAGAAAGACGAGTGAAGTGAAGTGAGTTGGAAAGCATGGGGGTAAAAAATAGAGGCGAAGAAGTTTAGTTCTGGGAAGGTGGAGAAATAGGAATTATAAAAGACGATCGGCGATTCGCCGAAAAAGTTATGACACCATAGAGATAAGGGAGCCGGGAGTGTAGGTCAGCAAAGTAACCTTTCCCACCATCGCTATTGCTAATTGGTGCTTCATATCAGTGGCCTTGTACCAGTTTTAACAACTCATGTATCAGTCATAAACATTTCTGTTAGATAATTAAATAGTATTTTTTTCTAAACTAAAGATTATCATTAAATTAAACTGGTAGCGCAAAATCACCATCTATCTATCTATCTATCTATCTATCTATCTGTCCTTATCAATCAACGTTCCCTCAGGTTCTCTTGGCTGCATCCAGTGTCCACACAGAGTTGATGACAATGCTGATACCAATTCGAGTCGGCGTAAACTGGTGTGTCCATGTGTTAGAGTCCATCGGGGAACATCTCTTATGATTTCTTCTTAACTTCCCCCGCACTGCCCAGCATATCTTGCTTGTCTTATTTGATTGGTTTGTGAGATGGGAGATAAGTGGTCGTACAGCGGCTGTTTTGTGGGGTGCTACTTCCAGGATTAGTCAAAAACAGCATGGAACATTCTTGTGTAGTTCCCATCTAGCCTTTATCTCCAAACGTTTCGTTAGAGTTCACTTGGTCTTACCAGCCTATAGTATTTACACCTCAACAATTTGGAAGAAATCACGTTTTATTTTATCGGAGAGATCAGATTTCTATCCGATCGATAACGTGCAGTTTATGTCTTCCTGATACGTACGCAGACATCCCTTTCAGTAAACGAGATACTGCTACCGAGGTATGTTAACGGGTCTACTAATTTTAGAGGCTGACCATTTAATGAAGAGATGGTTCATATTTACCCAACCCCTCCGCTCGGGCAGGACATGACACAAGGTCAATTTTTAAGCGAATTTTAACAGGTTTGAATTCAGAGTTTTCCTTCTCCTAGACTAGTTGCCTCACCAAGGCTGAAGAACCTAGTCTGCCCTACTATTTATCCATAGCTGGAGGGAGAATAATTGGATTCATACCTTTCCCAAGGGTATTAGTGATATCTGAAATGCACTCTGTCTCGTCTAGGATTTGAACCCGTGTCGCCGTGTCCATTTCCTACAACGATTACCATTACACCATTTAATGTAGAGATGGTTGCTCCTTTTTTGAAACGCATTAATAGTTTATTTACGTTCGAGTAGAGACCAATGCATATCGCTGATTGCTCTCGATTATACAGCAGCGATGATGTGCAACCAAAGGGTTAATAGTAAATTGTATTAGAAATATGAGATAGCAATGTCTAAAACTATTTAACTGTGTCCTGATAGAAAACTTTAGACTTAGCCATTCTTGAAACCATTTAACTGTATGCAAACAAATGAGCTCTGGCTCGTTTAAAAATGTCACCCTTCAGAAATCATACATATAACAGGATCTGATATTTGATAGCCTACATGACTTCAAATGCCATAAAAACACACCCATCAACCCAACCAGCTATCCCTTCCATCCACAGTAAGAACACTCCTTATATATATATATATATATATATATATATATATATTGGCACCATTTCTTCGTTGATACAAATTTCATTAAACATAATAGACATTTCATGTCTACATATTTTCTTCTGGATCCGTTCGATTTCCCGTATTACTTTTATCGTATTCGGGGGGAATTGATTTATATCAAATCAATTACATAAATCAATTCCCCCCGAATACGATGAAATTTGTGTATATATATATATATATATATATGTATATATATATATATATATATACATATATATATTGTAACAGTGTTGGTTGTCGCTAACTTACTTTGTGGGTTTGTGGCAATCTAAGTGCGATATAATTTGGAGAGTGCTCAATATCTGTGACAGAGCTACTATATAATAAAAATAAATAAATATATATTAGATTTTATATACTTAATGCCATTAAAGTTTGTCTGCGATCTTAGGTTTCATGAAGTTTTACAAACAACAATCATCGGGCAGATAACGAAAGAAAATGAAGAAATAAGAAAATATAGTCAAAGCATAAGTGTGTGTGTGTGTGTGTGTGTGTGTGTGTGTGATTTTATCTTTCCTTTCAGAAATGTTGCAATTCTAGTTTACAAAAAGAGTATCAATGAAGTAAAGTTTAATGATAAATAATAGCTAATAATATCCGTTTTCATTGCATAACATTTCACTTTTTCATTACTCATCTTCTAGATTATTATATCAAAATGATTTATTAGCAATTCAAATCCTGCATGCACCTATATTACATCATGATCCTCGGCAAAGAAAGAGTTTGATCACAGTTTCGTCACTCAAACAGGATACACTAACCCTTGGAAAAATTTCTAAATTTTTATTTAGTTTAGCACAGGGCCAAAAGTACGGGGCAACAAGTGAGAATCAAGCTCATTGCCAATGAACCCTCAGGAGACGCCCTACGATGTAATTCGCCATTCAGTTCAGGGATGGATTTGGTCCCGGGTTCAGCACCTACAGAGGCAGTAATTCACAACGAAGAAATCATAGATCATTACTTGAATGAGAAAATAATGATGTGGAATATGCAGTTTGGTTGGCTAAAAGACAGAAAAGAGCAAAAGAATTGAGTTTCAGCTTGGATCAAGACTCAGAACAAGGGGGTTCCATTTTTAAGGCCTAGTATTTCGACTCCTATCAGAAGATTTGAGCTCACAGAGACGAACAAGTATTTATATTTAAAATGTATAAAAGAAACCTAATTTTCATCACCGGCCTGAAAAAAGTCACCATATTGACAGAGAAAATAAAACGAGAATTCTTGTTTGTCGTCATCCGAAAAGAAGGAAAAAAACAAGATCAAGTTGTTGTTTTTTTTTTTCGTGTGTGGATGAAGAACACGGAACAGCAAGACACCGTCACAATGTTGAACACACAGAAAATTATCACACACCATCTTTTATCTTGGATATTTCGCCTAGTTTAAGGTGGCCCAATTGGGTTGGGTTGCAGAATACGCAGACTGCATCTCTGTAGAGGGATAATACTTCCCCAACTAAATGTCCTGGATATAATACTACACAATCTGAGGGAGAGGTTTTAGTCATCCTGGAGCTTTGGGGAATGTGGAGTGCCCCTTCATTGCCATCGCTCCTATGTCCACTTTGGACTGGAGTGGTAGCACCTGATTGGGTCCTATCTATGAGTCAAATAGAAATGTTTGACACTGAAACTGTGTACTTATGCTAAATTGAATTGCTGGAAATAGAAGTGTTTGATTATGTAACTGTGTGTAAACAAATGCCAGATGTTTAATTGAATTGTTAGTGATACTTGAAACTATTTAACTTTGTTGACTTATGCTAAACTGTATTGATTGAAATAGATGTGTTTGAAATAAAATAATTCATATTTGAAAGAAATAAGTAAAACTGTTTAGCTTTGTGCTGAAAGGTTGGAGGTAGTCACGTTTAAAAGTGTTGACTGCAAAATGAGTTAAGAAATCATATGTTTAATAACATAAGTATTAAAAAGATCTGTCATTAATTAACTTACAATGATTGAAAAGACATAAATGTCAACCAAACCAAATCATATATATTTAATATATATGTGTAAAAAGGATTTGGCATTAAATAACCTACAATGGTTGATATACCATAAAACCCAACCAAACCAAATCATATATATTCAATATATATGTATAAAGAGGATTTGGCATTAAATAACCTACAATAGTTGATATGCCGTAAAACCCAACCAAACCAAATCATATATATTCAATATATATGTATAAAGAGGATTTGGCATTAAATAACCTACAATAGTTGATATGCCATAAAACTTTACCAAACCAAATCATATATATTTAATATATATGTGTAAAAAGGATTTGGCATTAAATAAGCTACAATGGTTGATATGCCGTAAAACCCAACCAAACCAAATCATATATATTCAATATATATGTATAAAGAGGATTTGGCATTAAATAACCTACAATGGTTGATATGCCGTAAAACCCAACCAAACCAAATCATATATATTCAATATATATGTATAAAGAGGATTTGGCATTAAATAACCTACAATGGTTGATATGCCATAAACCCAACCAAACCAAATCCTATATATTTAATATGTATGTATAAAGAGGATTTGGTATTAAATAACCTGCAATAGTTGATATGCCATAAAACCCAACCAAACCAAATCATACATATTTAATATATATGTATAAAGAGGTGTTTGCATTAAATAACCTACGATGGTTGATATGCAATAAAACCCAACCAAACAAAATCATATATATTTAATATATAGTATAAAGAGGATTTGGCATTAAATAACCTACAATGATTGATATGCCATAAAACCCAACCAAACCAAATCATATATATTTGATATATATGTATAACGAGGATTTGGCATTAAATAACATACAATGGTTGATATACCATAAAGGAAAAATAAACCTACTTTAAGGATTATCAATCTAGACTAGTTAATCACGTATAATGATATTGATTCAAACCGAGTGTCACATATTTCTGACATTGAGCTAATTTAAGCTAAACACTGAAGATGACAACTCTAACTTTATTAAGCATTTACCCAACCCCTCCGCTATGGACAGAAGGTTACTTTTAGTCGGTTGGTTTGGTTTTATAGTTCGGGTTTTATGGCATATCAACCTTTGTAGTTTATTTAATGCCAAATCCACTTTTATACAGATAAACAGTTCTCTTTCAAACAATTCAGATAGGCATAAGCACATAGTTTAATAGTCAAAAACAGGTCTATTTCAAGCAATTCAGTTCAGCCAAACAGTTCTATGACAGACTGTTTCGTTGTATCTCAACACTTTAGTGTGGCTAGACACGCTTCAAGCTGGGATCGAAACCCGCCTAACTATACGCCACACTTGATATGATACCGCACAGCCATGAGGGCTAACTTTTTTTAAGCGGGATAGAGCTACTCTGAATTCAGTGTTTTCCTTCTCTTAGACTAGTTGCCTTGCCAAGGCAAAAGAACCCACTTTGCCTTACTATATACCCATAGCTAGAGGAATAACATATGGATCCATGCCTTTTCCTCGGGTGAAATGAGAACAGTTTTGTCAAGGATTTAATCTCGTGTTACCGATACGATTTCCTACGACGATACCGTTACATTAAGCACGCCTCCTCTTACCTTATAGAACTTACCAATAGACAAACTGATGAACAAAAAAAAAAGAAAGAAAGCAACTGATAGTTGTATCGGGAGATATTTAAAAACTTAGGCAAACACGTTAATTCACTGAATCATTAAAATGAATCACAGCTACATGTATACGCATGCGCTGTACCGTTTTCATTTGGACAGTCGCCTAAACTGGAACTAAATTTTATTTTTCAATTTTCTAATTTCAGGTTTAATATATTTATTAATCACCCATTTGAACAGTTTTGTAAAGTTCAAGTTTCTGTATCCGTTTTGTTTTGTTTGTTTTTTTTTCATTGCAAAATTGACAGGTTTCTAGTTAATTATAATAAATACAATAAGAAAAATTATGTGAAGGTATTGGTTTGATCATGAAAATACAAAAAAAAATACGTACTGCTTATTTGAAATGTCAGAATTAATTTAATTTTGTTTAAATCTCAACATAAAAAATAAGCTTAGGTAAACAAAACATATTGCATAAACAGAGATAAAACTAATAATTGTATAATATATATATATATATATATATATATATATATATATATATATATATATATATATTCTCAAACGTGATTAAAACAGTATACCTAAAAAGTTCTCTAAATATCTACCGTATATATATATATATATATTTCTCAAACGTGATTAAAACTGTATACCTAAAAAGTTCTCTAAATATCTACCGTATATATATATATATATATATATATATATATATATATATATTGTAATGATTTATGGATATAACAGCCGACCTATGCATACACTCAAATACAAATACACACGTTCACGGAAATGTTAAATTGAATTTACATTTATAGCAATCCCTATGTCAACCGGGAATGACATCCACACGCGACTATCAAAGGCATGGACAGCTATCAATAGCCTATCGGTCATATGGAAGTCAGATCTGACCGATAAAATAAAACGCTGTTTTTTTCCAAGCGGCGGTCATATCAATATTGCTCTATGGATACACCCATGGACGCTACCTAAGCGTATGGAGAAAAAGCTTGACGGCAATTACACCAGAATGCTGCGACCTGAATTGAACAAGTCCAGGAGCCAACATCCCACAAACAGCAGCTGCGCAGCCACCTACCACCCATCATGAAAACTATCAAAGTTAGACGAAAAAGACATGTGGGACACCGCTGGAGAAGTAAGGACGAACTCATAAGTGATGTACTCCTGTGGACCCCTTCACATGGGCAAGCAAAGGTTTGACGACCAACTAGAACCTATCTACAAGTGCTCTTTGGCGATACAGGATGTAACCTGGAAGACCTCTCAGGAATGATAGACGACAGAGACGGGTGGCGAGAGAGGGTCAGGGAGATCCATGCTAGCAGTGTGACATGATGATATACGCTCCCACCCCGGGGGTTCAGCGCTCTGGTGAAGGAATTAACGGCTGCCACTCGCGTTGTGGAGTACTCTTCGCATGAATTGAGCACTCTGGTATCCCGTATGACAAAATGTAATCAAGCGAAAGGTACTACATAATGCCTTATAAAACCTGTGCTGACGTATGTCAAGTGATGACTGTGCGGAATGATACTAAGTCTAACGTATCGTTGAGTGGGTTTCAATTCCAGTTTGAAGCGTCCTGCGTATCTAGCCACAGTGATGAGTTATAATACAACGAAACAGTCTGTCTGTGGATGACTATATATATATATATATATATATATATAAGCAGGTTTGATTAAATAATAAAGACACATTTTTATCTATGATTTTATTAAGATTATTTCAAGTTTCCTGATAAGTGTCTTGGTTTCAGGTTGGAATTGGTGGATGCATTTACCAAAATTGTCCCGAGCGATTTCGGACATTTCCTAGGCCATCATCAGGGGTTGCTTGCATGTATAAAAAGTTTTTTTCTAAAGAGGTTTTTAGTTTGTTTGTTTATAGCATAGAAATCATAGGAATCAAGTATTCCTACTTGATACAAATAATTTGGCATCATCATAGAACGTTCATATAATAGGAACCCTCCGTATTTACGGATCGTCCCGTCTTTGTTAGAACTACTTTAGATTATTACTCTCCAGTTGGGTTTTGCCCACAAACTTTGATTAGTTTCCCGTCGCCCGATCCATTGACAACCACATAATTAACACGGCTTCCAAATCACCCAACGACCCAATTTGAAAGATATTTCACATGTCCAATTCAAACTTTAATCAATTTCGGCAAGAAATTGGCAAACTCTGAACATTGGCCATTTAGCTCTTCAAAATATTTAGCCAGCAAAAGTAAGCTCACCTCAATATACAGACGAGCTGACAAGACATCCTCTCACTGTACACAGTCCAACAGCACAGACCTACGGCGTTGGTTGGAGGCTGGGCACAGAAATCGAAGTTTTATTGGTGGACATCATTATTCCTTCTTCGAGAGAGACAGAAAGAGAGAGACAGAGAGAAACAGAGAGACAGAGATAGTGTAGGAGGTGAGTGGTGAATCGAGGGTAGTGCTTGAGGTATCTCTCTTGCAGAGAATCAGCGTCATGAGCAATTAGGGGAAAATTTCGCTCGACCCCAGGGGCTACAATAACTAGCTAAGACATAACTTTGACCGAGCCTTTGTTTGTTAGACGAGTACAGGAACCAGTCACCATCGTAATGACATTGTATACTTTTATGATTACACCCTGGGAAGAGCTGGAAGAGAAGGAAATAGCAATTCTAAAATAGCGTCTTCATGGGGATCTTATCATAACTTTAAAAAAAATTAAATATGATTATGACTTTAAATCTGAATCAAGGATTGATTGATTTCTATGGTATGTCAACCTGTCTTGGGTTATTTTATACCTTGAGGTTAAGGAATCTCATTCATTTTAGTTTTATATTTACATTTTTTGATAGGTCCTTTTGAAGATTGTGTGTGTGTGTGTGTGTGTGTGTGTGTGTGTGTGTGTGTGTGTTTTTATACGTGGGTTTGTGTGCACAGTTGTAGGATATAAATTGGTCGATTAGTTGTGTTTTATGTGATGTGAACTTCTGTTGTATACAGCACGTATGCATCTGCAAACACAAGTGGACCCTGTTGTTCAGGTACGAACCGTTTATCAACTTCTGACTTCTGTTCTTCGACACGAGGAAAGAGACACAATTCTTAGTATGCTAACCATCTATCTGACCCCAACGCGCGGCGCATCTTGTGATATTTAAGATCTCTGTCGGTAGAGATCCGAAAATTTCAACCACCGACGCAACGGTAGAAAACTCAACTCTCGTCTTCCATAGTCCAATGTCAACTTTCAACTGAATCTTTTTCAAAGTCCTCAAATTCTCAGGACCATCTCTTCCGGGCATGACGTAATTCGTATTCCATCCCCATTTCCTGTCTGGGGGTTTATTATGACAATGGTGATTGTCATATCCTTTGCACGTGGGCGTAAACTGCAACCAATGACTATACACCTGAACTCTTTACACGAATAGTTCAAAGCCTAACCAAACTGAATGATGAAATATAATTAACGAAAAATAATTAATACAAACAAAATCATTCATTAATTATATAACACTTCATAAGTTATGATATGACAAAGCCTCTTTATAAACACATCTTATGTATATGATTTATAATCGAACTGTTTGTAGGCAACATGAGTCATAGCAACCATTTTTAAAACGGTTGCTATGACATCAACGTCCCAAAGTAAACGCGTTTTAAAATCACAAACTGCATTAAAATGAAGATGAACGAACGCCCAATGTAATGTCTGCTTTTAGTTGATCTGGTGTATATATAGATATATATTTCTTTTAAATACCTGTCCGGTGGCAAAAGCTGCTTGGTAACGCCAGGAGTGGCTGTACCACCTTGAGCTATTGAAACTGTGTGATCACCCTGGTTGGCGGCTGATGAGGACAGAGTATCGCACGTGCTTTCACATGTTGTATGATGAAAATATGATTTATAATCGAATTGTTTGTAGGCAACATGAGCCAGAGCTGATTTGTTTGAACACAGCTTAATTACTATGATAGATAGATCCGATCAAATACGAAACATTTTTAAATAGACCTACTGGACGTATAGATTGGACTCTCACAGATACTACCAGTCTGGGTCAGAGTGAACCTGGGAGTAATGGCTGTGAAGAGGTTCTCCAAATTTATCAAAACTTCAGAACTGGAGCCTAACCATCAGATGCAGTTTAATGTCATACCCCGAACGGTCGTGGTTGGAGAGTCTTTGCCCTTTGCAAAGATGTCAGCAAATTGGGCTTATAGGATATCAAGTACTTCTATCCAATTCAAATTAGTTGCACTTAGTTGTTTTGTTTAAAGTATTCCTATCTAATACTATCAATTTATACTCAATTATGTCGTAAGTACCTACTTCTATTCAAAAATGATTATTTGTTTGCGCACAGTTATATGGTTAAAGGTAAGAAGTTATTATCCTTAGTAAACAATTATAAGTAAAATTTGGCCACCTTAGTCGAGGGTACCCTGATGTTTAAGGGAGGGGGCTACTCCATTACCTGGATTCCTCCACTTAACCCTTGATTACACTTGCCTTATAGTGCTGAATGCTAAGCAAGGCGGAATCAAGAACAATTTTTTGAGTCTTTGGTATGACTCGACTTGGGATTGAACCCTGGTCTCCCAAGCCATTGGCGAACGCTCTACTCATTAGGCTAATGCACCGGGCCATTAGCCTAATAGTTTCGAATGAATATTATTAATAAATATAATTTACTGGTATTTAGTATCAAGTATTTCTATCTAATACTAATAATTTTAAACATATTTGTTCTATAGACGGGACCCAGCAGGTATTACCATTCCAGGTCAGGGTGAAGGTAAGGAAAGGGTACTCTTCACTCTTCAGGGCTCCAAAAGTGGAGCCTCACCGTCAGATGCAATCTAGTGTCATACCTAAGACTCCTCTCTTTGTAGGAGTTCCTAAGCTTCTGATGGGGATACAGTTAGTGTATTCATTTCCCGGTCGACGGAGTGTAATTTTAATATGAGCAATCCGTTAAGTAGAGGTATAACAGTGGCTGTAAATTAATCTCGTTTCAAATCAATTTTTTTTTTATCTTAAGTACTGGACTATTTATGCTATCATTTGAGTACGAGGTGATCGTTTCTAGGGTTTTCTTTATTGGAATAATATATGCCATAATATGTTTAAGACATCTACAATATACTAAATAAACATTTATCTATTTACTAGGATGTGTAAAAAGTGTTGCCATATTTTGGTACGTGTTTCAACCAAGGTAGGTCCCCGCTATGGTTGGTAGTATAGTAGCAGTTGATGCGCTGACACGTACTACAATGTTTCACTGCGAGTGAGATTTGAAAGGAATTTATGCTTTATATCTCTGCTAGGATTGCGTTGACATAGTCAACGGCCTGATGAATTCATAGGCGAGAAACTGACAGCTGCCAAGCACTGTTGACCCTGTGTCTAACCTATCATGACTTAAACATAAAGGCTTAGTCAGTGACGTTGAGCACGTTTTATTTATAAGTATAGCAAACAATATCATCTCTCAATCAATCAATCAATCAATCTATATATATATCAATATATATATATATATATATATATATATATATATATATATAGTGTGTGTGTGCGTGTGTGTTACAAGTGTACCATAGTTAAAGCTGTATTTACCAAGATAGAAATGGGGAATGCATGAAATGTTAAATCTCTTCAAAGTAGTCTCCTTGACATTCAACCCACTAATTCCTGTGAACTTTTGTTTGGTAGAAGCACCTCTGAAATTCTGGCTGTTCTGCGTGCGGATTTGAAAACAACCTACAGGATTTGTTTAAAGTCCAAATGGTACCCATCAGTTCAATTCTCAATGGGCGCTCAACATTGAACTCCATCTAAGCTAAGTATAATTGTAATTTACGAAGCTGCACGCTGTTTTAAACAAATCCAGGAAGTAACACATTACAAAACAACAGTTGTATGGCCACTTACCTCTCATCTCACAAAGCATCTTACCCAGTCAGCTGGGGCTGTAGAATACATCAACTGCTTCTCTGCAGAGGGGTAGGACCCCCCAACGAGTGTCCTAGATATGACACTAAAAAATCTGATGGTGATTTGGGGAATGCGGAGAGCCCCTTCATTGCCATCGCTCCCAGGTCCACTCTGCCCCGGAGTGGTAGCACCTGATAGGGCCCTATCTATGGGTTAAATAGAACTAACAGCATACTTATGCTAAAATGAATTGAGTAAACTGAATAGCTTGAAATAAAAACGTTTTTGACAATTAACCCGTTCTTACATTTAAACTGCGTGCTTATGCTTAACTGGATTATTTGAAATAGAACTGTTTTTCGACATTAAAACTGTATTTACACTTAACTGAATTGTTACATATAACTGCTTGAATAGTTTGAAATAGAAATGTTTTTGACAAACTGTGTACTTATGCTAAACTGAATTGTTTTAAATAGAACTGATACATTTACATAAAAATGGATTTGGCGTTAAATAACCTACAAAGGTTGATATGCCATAAATCCCAACAAAAAAAAAACAATTACAAACCATCCAAGTAAGATGAACAAGACATGCTGGTAAAGCAGGGACGAACCCCTATGCAGAGTTTTTCTGTGGACTCCCACACATGGTCACACCAGTGTTGACCGACGAACAAAGACGAGGAACGTTTGATAGTGTAAGAGAATCAAGGGAATCCATTTAATCAGAACAATTTGGTTGGAATCTGCGAACCAATAAAAACAGAAGAATGTTTCCCCTAATTTCAAAGCTGAAAGCTACGAGGGGGAATAATTACAGATACAGGAACATGTATCATACATCAAAAAGAAGTTGGTCCTCAGTGGATCACATCCCTACTTCTCAACATAGTCACTGTTTCTTTCAACTTCAATGATCCTAAAGCTAGTTAGTATGGAGGATGCGGTAAAGTTGTCCACCCGAAGGAAGCGATTGTATCTGTTGTCCTGATATTTGTGTGCGGTCGAGCATTATCATACTGGAGGACGTAATCTATTGGCAAAATTTAGTGCCTTCAAGCTATCATCTTATTGGCCCTGGGAAAAAGGGTTTAAGAGGCAAATATTATGACAGTGACGAGGAAATCAAAGCTACAGTGATGGAGTGGCTCAAAGAACAGACAACAAAATTTTACGAGGCAGGAATTCATGCTCTCATTCAAAAGTGAAACATTGCTACTGAGAGAAACATTGACTATGTTGAGAAGTAGGGAAGTGATCTAGAGAGAAACAGCTTCCTGTTGATGTAGGATACATGTCCTTGTATTTGTTATTCTTCCTGTACTAAAGAAAAAGGCATGAGTTTTTAACTCACCGGCGTATTTGTAGTCACATTTAAAGCACCGATTCCTTCTAAAGTAAAAAATAAAGTTGGCGACCTTAGTCAAGGCTAATAGTGCTGAGTGCTAAGCAAGCCACCATCAAGTACTATTTTTTGAGTCTTTGTTATGACTCGACCTGTGATTGGACCCTGGTCTCCCGGATCATTGGCAAACACTCTATTCATTAGACCTATTAGATGGGGGACCATTCTGTAGGCAAAAAGCAAACGATATCCCACAAAAATATTACTATGCAGATGATCTAGGGCTTCGTACAAATACACCTACTCAAGCTGAATTTCTGCTGCTCAGATAAAACAGAGTTTATGCGTTTGAAATAAATCGGTAGCAATATCTCATCTTCTAAAAGCTTATACATCGGTAAGGAATGAGCGATTATGGATAGGCTATCTATCGGAGGGAAATTTCTTCTATGTGACATAATAAAACGGAAAATTCTATTTGTAGTAGCCGTGTTAGTGCTATTGTATGGTGTTATGTCCTCGGAAATGGCATAAAATAGATAAGACAAGCACGTATTTTGACAGAAGGATAAAGATTATATATATATTAGTAAAATAATAATACATTGTCGCCAGTGTAGCTATTGCAACCCAAGGTAATTGTCATACGCACAACCAAATGGCCTTTCTTAAGGTGGGTCAGGGCGCAGGACCGTAGTCCAGACACGCCCGGCATTTCCAAAAGTGTCTCGGCCCAATTGGCATTGCCCTAAAAAGGAGTGCCTCAGAGGAGGGTTAGAGCCTGGGGGACGGCCCCCTGAAGTTTGTTGAATGTCAGTCTTGGTCACGTGACGCGAATGCAAGGCTTCTCCTACACCCGCGCCAGCCAGAGACGTGACACACCCCACCAGAACCATGCCTCTGATACCACATCCAGCCGAAGTGTGCCCCATCTACTGGATTGGGATAACTGGGCAAAACAACTCGAGCTATTTGCTCCCGAGTGGATTTCAGTCAAATGTTATATCTTTATTGGAAGAGTCCATTGCGTATTGGAAATAGGGATGAAACCACTTAGACTTTAACGAAACACAAAGAGAAAAATCTAAATACGAACTATAAAAAAATATTGTAAGCTGTTTTGAATTGTTGGGCCACTTACTCCCTATCTCATAAACCACCCAAGTAAGACGATAAAGACGTATTGGGCACTGTTGGAGAAGTCAGGACGAACACATAACGTTTTCCTACAGACTCCTGCATATCGACACACCAGTACCGACCTGCCTGCCAAAACCTATATTTATCAGCTCAGTGAGGACGTTGGATGCCGTCTAGAAAACTTGCCAAGAGCGATGGCTGGGAGGAACGGAAGGCGAGAGAGAGAGAGAGAGAGAGAGAGAGAGAGGGAGGGAGAGGGATGATGATGATAATGATGATGCTGATGGTGATGATCATAATGATAAAAAAATTCGTAATTTTACTACCATTCTGACCTCGTTTCCATTTTTCGACTAATTTCTGACATCTTATCTGCTTTAACCTTTAATGTATTTATATTATCATGTCTATTTTTGATATTACAATAGCATTTGTCGAAGTGTTTGTGGTATTTGTTGTGCTTTTTTGTAATCAGCGTTGATGGCATATTGACATATTTGGCAATGGAAGAAATAATAATATTTATTGAGTTCATGAGAAGCAGATTGTGAAGTGTCAATAATTATTGTTTTACAATCACTCTTCTTTCAATTATTTTTATGATTGCAATAAAAGATGTGACGGTTGCAAAAATCTAATTTACTTATTGTTTTATTTTAGGTGGGTGGGTAGATCTTTCTATTACGACTGTGGTAGTGTCTTCTTCTCTCTTTCCTTTTTTTCTCTTCCTTCTCAGATTTCACCTTCTATTTTTCTTCCCCACAAATTTCTCCTTCCATTTTTTTTTTCATTCGATTCTTTTTTTGGAGGGGGCATATATTTTTCTCCTTCTTTCACCTCTCTCTTTTCATTCTTACTTCTTGTCTTCTCCTTATTATTATTATTATTATTATTTGTTCTCTTTTGAGAGTTTTTCACACCAGCATTAGTTGATGGTTTCTCACTGGAGTTTGAGTGACACTAAGTCTCCAGACCTCTTCTCAGTATTCTGGCCAATCCCATAATGTTGTCGTTTGGATGGTCTCCACATATCTCGTTATTTCGAAGTCCCCCAGTCCTTGTATTAATCCTTTGGTGACTGTACCAAGAGCACCAATCACAATTGGTATTATCATCACTTTCATGTTCCACAGCTTTTTCAATTCTCTAGCAAGGTGGAGGTACTTATCCCTTTTTTCACATTCTTTTAATTTCACTCTGTAATCTGCCGAGACAGCAAAAGCCACAATTCTGCAAGTTCTCATTTTTTTTTTTTTTGTTAATTATTATAAGATCTGGTCGTCTGGCTGACATTTGGTGATCCATTTGTATCTCAAAATCCAAAAGAAGTTTGTGCGTCTCATTCTCCAGGACAGATTCCGGGTTGTGCATATACCATTTGTTCGTATGGTCAAACTTCAATTTCTTGCACAATTCCCAGTGGATCACCTTGCCCACCTTATACTCTTTCTGGGATGATTTGCTGCATTCGCTTATGTGATTGATCGTTTCGTCTCTTTCACCATATAACCTACATCTGCTGTTTTGTTGCATCTTATCTTTTCTCATTTCTCAAAAGGTGCTTGGTAGCACCGGGAGTGGCAGTACCGCCTTGAGCTACCGAAACTGTGTTATCACCCCTCGTTAGCGGCTGATGGGGGCAAGGTAGCGCACGTGCTTTCACACGTTATATGATGAAAAAAAATATTGTTGTTGTTTTTGTTGATATAGTCCTTGTATTTTCGATTTTTTTCACTTTCTTTCTCACGTCTTCTTCTTCTTATAATTATTATTGATGGAGTCAAGCCAAGAAAATTAGGCCCCCACTTGGTAGAACTTGACACAAGATGAAGGCAAACACCCTCGGAAAGATTTGAACTCAATTTGTAGTTTAAATTTTCTATGCTTATCCAATTATTCTCCCTCCAGCTATGGGTAAAATAGTAGGGCAGACTAGGTTCTTCATCCTTGGTGAGGCAACTAGTCTAGGAGAAGGAAAACTCTGATTTCAAACCTGTTAAACTCCGCTTAAAAATTGACCTGGTGTCATATCCTGCCCGAGCAGAGGGGTTGGGAAAAAAGCTTAAAAATTGACCTTGTGTCATATCCTATGATAAAGAAAATTTGTCATTGACAGAAATGACTCAAAGCAAAGCATCTATCGATCTATCTATCTATCTGATTGAATAACGTTGGCAGAGAGTCAACAGTGCTTGATAATAGCCAGTTTCTCGTGTCTGCGATTATTGGACCCCAGCTTGAAGCATCGTATGTGTCTCGCCACACTGAAGAGTTGTGATACAACGAAACAGTCTGTCAGTGTGTACCATAAAACCAACGTTTTGTGCTGTAAAGAAAGAAGTCCGCAGAAAAAGAAATACTCAAATTCGAAGGTAAGGGAAGAAAATATAGCAGTCGTGTATTATTCAGCTATGATCGCTGCAACTCGAAAAGTTCATTTTAGTTGCGTCCTTCTTCTCCCTTCCTCTCGGTGGTGACAGGCTGTGGGTGAGAGCTGGCTGTTTGACACACGCTTGTCATAGCAGACTGGGTAGGACGGATAGGGGCCTAGGAACCTTTGGCTCGCCTGTTTTGAAAGTTGCCTTCGACTCTCTACCAAAATCTCGTTACTTGTTTTCTTATAAAGAGATTTGTAGAACAAATTGAAGATCCTCGAATGTTCGATGTCACTAGTGAAACACGTGATAATAATTCTGTGATTATTTTAAAATCACGTCTAACTTTGCAAGTCAATCTGCCCGCACGTGGTAGTCTCGTGACAACTTCACTGATTGACGACAGCGCCCGTTCGTAATATTACAATTACACACAACTCGAAGCTCTTTGGCAAGATCCTGTTTTTTTTTTGTTTGTTTTTTTGTTTTTGTTTTGTTTTTTGTTTTTGTTTTGTTTTTTGTTTTTTTACTTCCCTTTAACTTCAATCAGCAATTCGATCGAAACACTATAGACATTCGAACTATTAAATATATTTACTTTCTTTACGTACGACTAAATATGATCTTTTATAATTCACCAAGCTTTGCTAGTCTGGCACACCGACCTCGAGTTACTAAGGTGAGGGGTGTCCTCGTGGTGTAATGGTTAAAGCGATGCACTGCGGAATCGTAGTACGCGAGTTCGTACTCCAGTCGCGCTATTACGTTCACTTTCGGGCAAATACCCTTGGAAAAGGTATGAACCCCCTTATTCTCCCTCCAGCTATGGGTAAATAGTAGGACGGACTAGGTTCTTCAGCCTTGGTGAGGCAACTAGTCTAGGAGAAGGAAAACTCTGAATTCAAAACCTGTTAAACTCCGCTTAAAAAATTGACCTTGTGTCATATCCTGCCCGAGCGGAGGGGTTGGTAAATAGTACCTCGAGTTACTAAGGACTAGGATTATCAGATGTTTTTTTGCCAGTAGCCTTCTTCTTTACTTAGATATAATTACTGATTATCATTGGGAAAGTGTCCAACGATATGATTCTTCTTTTGGAATATGTAACCAAGATACCACTAACATACTGAACAATATACCATCATCATCATTATCATCGTCAAAACATGACCGGATACTCTTGACGCTGGTCGGTTGATTGATTGGTTGGGTTTTATGGCATATCAACCTTTGTAGGATATTTAATGCCAAATTCATTTTATGCAAATACTTAGTTCTATTTCAAACAATTCAGTTTAGAATGAGTACACAATTTAATTGTCCCTATTTACCAACCCTTCGCTCGGGGAGGATGTGACACAAGGACAATTTTTAAGCGGAGTTTAACAGGTTTGAATTCAGAGTTTTCCTTCTCCTAGACTAGTTGCTTTACCAAGGCTAAAGAACTCAGTCTGCCCTACTATTTACTCATAGCTGAAGGGAGAATAACTGGATTCATACCTTTCCCAAGGGTATTAGTGCTATGTGAAATGCAATCAGTCTCGGCCAGAATTTGAACTGGTGTCGCCGTGTCCATTTCCTACGACGATAACGATTACACCACAGGCACAATCTAATTGTCAAATGTATTTATTTTTCTAGCTATTCAGTTTATTCAAACAGTTTTAATTCAAACGATTCAGTTTAGTATAAGTATAGATTTTGTTTACACACAGTTAAATGTCAAAACAGTTCTATTTAAAACTCTCCAGTTTAGCGAAAGTACAGTTTCAATGTAAAAAAAGTTCCATTTCAAACAATTCTGTTTTAAGTACGCTGTTTAAATGTAGGTACACAGTTCAATTGTCAAAATATTTCTATTTCAAGCTATTCAGTTTAGTCAAACAGTTTTATTTCAAACAATTCAGTTTTGTACAAGCAGTTTTTTGTCCACACACAATTAAATGTCAAAGCAGTTCTATTTCAAACAATTCAGTTTAGCATAAGTACACAGTTTAGTTCTATATGACCCATAGATAGGGTCCTATTAGGCGCTACCACTCCAAGCCAGAGTGAACCTGGGAGTGATAAAAATGAAGGGGTGGTCTGCATTTCCCAAAGCTCAAGGATTATTAGAACCCCAGCATCAGATTGCTTAATGTCATATCCAGGACACTCATTGGGGGGTCTTACCCCTCTGCAGTGGTGTCGTCGGTGTATTCTACAGCCCTAGACTACTCGTTGGTGGGAGGTGGCGGTCTTACCCCTCTGTAGAGCTGCAGTCAATGTATTCTACAGCCCCAGCCGACTGGGCAAACCCTTGACGTTCTTTCTAAAAACATCGATCTTATCGTTCATCACTCTCAACAAGTCCTCTAGATGGTATCTCGTGTCCACACAAAGATAATGAATGTAAGTTTTTGCTGGTCCGCTAACACTAACTAGTACGTTCATATGTAGAAAATCTATCGGGGAATATCTCTTATCAGTTTCTCTTGACATATCAAGTAATATTCAGCATCCTATGCTTAACCTTCTTGAATGGTTTACCAGATGGAAGCCAAGTGGTCGTATAGCTATTGTTTTGTAGGGTGTTGCATCCAGAATTCGTACAAAGATTTTCATAAACTTAAATCTTATTTGATCGTTTGTAAGAACCGTGTATTGATGTAACGATAGGAAATGGCAGTTGGAAGGTCGATTCCTACGATAAGAGCAAGCTGTGTTCATTCTGCCAAGAAGGGCCTTTTTATGATTAGTATAAATGATTCTGATCAGTTAAAGAGGCCGAATCAATAGAAATAAGACTCCACCGTTTTTTGTTTCCGGGCAGAGTGACTCCAGATAAACTCAAGACAGACCAGACAATATTACTCTTCGTTCGGACTTACCCAGGGTTCCGATGTCGGGACTCATTCACCATCGCCTTCATCCACAAGTCCTTGCTTAAATTATAAAAGTAAATTTGTACTAACCAAAATTTGTCGTTAGTGATCTTTCCCACGATATTTTTTTTTTTTTTTTTAGAGACGATTTTAGCCGTTCCATTTTATTCTACATCCAGACACAAGCGATCATCTAAGTATATGCAACGTCAAGTCACCCAGATGCTGGTAAAAGCTGCGACGCTATTCCTGCGGTTAGTAAGTAGTTATAGGGAATTTGGGTAATCAGTTCCTCGATGATCTGCCATGGACCAGTTTTCTCGGAATTACTTGCTTATGAACCTACGTTGACATTTTTGATGGGCACAATGTCACATGAATAGGACACTCGGTGAGAATGAGTCAGGAGGTTGTTAGTCAAGCTAACTATGCAAGGCTTTCACTAATTCTAATCCCTTGATCCTAACTGGTGTAGCTTGGTTTCTTTGTTTAATGGCATATCAGACTTTGTTGGTTATTCAATTCCAAAGCCATCCTAGTAAAAGAACATCAGTGATTCTATTTAACTAATACCTGAGGGAATAAGGGTTTCATGTCTTTCATTAGAGTATTAGTCTAAAAGTGAACATAATAGCGCGATTGGAGTTCGAACTCGCTTACTACGATGTCGAATTCCATTTCCTTTTTTTTTTTTTATAAACGGCGCCAAAACTTCTAAGGTTACTGAGTACATTAATATCATCGTTTGTCAATCTGTAGGATTTCTATTCACATTGAATCTATTCGTAATTTGGTTGTTTTTCGTTATTGTTTTTTTTTTCTTTTAGATACTTTCGAGATTGTTTCTGCTTTTTGATTTTCCCACCTTTATATCTCTTTTCACTAATCTTTGCCTTCAATTTCTGATTTTTCGGGGGGGGGCTGTTTGTTTTTTTTTGTTTTGTTTTTTTTGTTTTGTTTTGCAAAAATATTTTTTATGCCTTTTAATTAGAAAAGAAAAATAAAATAAAAATAATGAAGAAACGAAAAAGATAATTCTTTTCATTTATTTATTTATTTATTTATTTAACCTCAAATGAAAGGTTAGATTATTTCAGAACATTAAAAATACCTCTTTTCTTTCTGCCATTTAGAATTTAGATTTTGAGAAATTTTTATAGCTTTATATTGTTTTTACGCCTTTAAAAAAGAAAATAAAAAGAGATTACATAAAAAGTATTTCTTTAGAAGATTAAAAGAATAGTAAAGATTTTTTGAAGAAGATAAAAGTTTAAAATGCCCGATTAAGAATACAAATTAGTGACACAAAAACCAGTGCATGTCTTAAAATGTAAATGTTTGGATATTTGCCAAAATACAGACAGAGTATGAATCAAAAAGCAAAACCAGCTCCTTCTTTTACACGCATGTGTAAGCTGTGGTTAAGTCAACCCTAGTTGTCTCAACTTGAATCAGCCTCTAAATCTACTAAAATACTCTCCACTTTAATTGCATGACACTTAAGTTATTTCTGAAAAGAGCTAATGTACGAAATTAAATGGTTCGTCTTTTATTGTCATCAGCATCCTCATCATCATATCGTGCTAGTAGCACGGATATCCCTGACCCTCTCTCGCCACTTTTCCTAATCGTTCATCGCCCTAGGCAGATCTTCAGGACAACATCCCGTATCCTCACATAGTTGCTGAATGTATGTTCGTGCTGGTTGTCCTGCTTTTGCACGGCCATGTGTGGGGGTCCATAAGAGTACATCACTTATGAGTTCGTCCCTGCTTCTCCAGCAGTGTCCTGCATGTCTGGTTCGTCTACCTTGAATAGTTTTCGTGATAGGAGGCAGGTGGCCGTACAGTTGGTGTCTTGTGGGGTGTTGCCGCCAGGACTTGTTCAATATTGCTCGCAGCATTCTTGTGTAATTGCCGTCTAGCTTCTTCTCCAGCCGTTTTGTTAGAGTCCATGTAGTGCATCCATTTAGCAGTATCGATGTGACCGCTGCCTGGATACTGCTATATATATATATATATATATATATATATATATATATATATATATATAGTCTATTATTGATACTGAGCGCTATGTAACATTACTGAAACATTTGGTCCTCCATTAATCCATTAATTGAGCTAGAAAGTACCATAATCCATATATATATATATATATATATATATATATATATATTTAATCCAAATATATATATATATATATATATATATATATATATATATATATATGATCAATCAAAGAATTATCTTATCATTCGTAGAGGCTGATACAGAGAAAGACAACTAGGGTTGACTTCATCACACATACATCACAAATATATACTAGGACAAATTTGTACTTATCTCTAATTTGGAATCATTTGAGATGAGTCTTCTTAATCTGAGGATTAATTTTTATTTATTGCGGACTTCAGGGCCCGTGGCGCAGCGGATAGAGGCGTTGAGTCTCTACGGTTCCAGGAGAGCATTGTCAGAAGATAGCGGTTTCAAATCCTACCCAAGTCGGCCAGAGGTTTACTTGGTCAAAAACGTGGTGAGATAGACAACTATGGAAGGCAGTAATTACTGGGGATACAGTTACAAGACTCATCATTCCTATCCGAGGTCGCGGTAAATCACCGGAAGAAGGCCAGAGGTGAAATTTGGCCGAAACGTAGTGAAAGCAGAAACAAAAAAAAAAGTACCAAGATGAGGAAAAAAGTCCGCAATAAATAAAAATTAAGGACAAATTTATATCAAAGAACAAATCTATATTAAAAATTAGAAACTGTGTTTTTGTCGCTAATTAACAAACGACCAAACTTAAGAGCTATTCTTATGGGGTCTACGGTAACTTTTCCTGTTGGAAATTGAATTTGTGATCAGAAGAATTATCTGACAATAAACAAGAAACCATGTTGTTGCAAGAAGAAAAGAAGCCCGCAGTATTTGAAGGAACAAACTTTTAAAAAAATCAACCAAAGAAGCCTTCATCAAATGAAGACCATTGGATCCGACTTGGTTTCGGAGATGAAACATTATTATCAATAACCCAAGGGCTCCTACACCAGTACCTTACGATACCATCAGGCTTTGTTAGTTATGTTACAGTGAGAGAATTCCAAATCCATGGAGATTCAGCTTTTGCGTAATCTTGGGTCCTTTTCATAGGTTTCCGTTTTTCTACTACAGCTTAGATATGTATAGATCAAATTAGAAAACAAACCCTTGACTTTAATGGTCCGGGGTTCAATCCCAGGTCGAGTTATACCAAAGACTCAAAAAATGGTACTTGATGCCGCCTTGCTTAGCACTCAGCATTATAAGGTTAGGATCAATGGTAAAGTGGAGCAATCCAGGGAAAGGAGTTGCTCCTTCCCTTACACCTTGGTGTAGTAGCTATTGAAAAGGGATCCTTCTGGTAACCCTCGACGAAGGTCGCCAACTTTACTTACTTTTATATATATATATATATATACATATATATATATATATTGAATAAAATGATAAATGAATAAATATTAAATATATATATACTTAATTCATGGAATATAGACTACGACCATTGGTTTCAAGGAGTTTTTTTTTGCAAAACAACAATCATCAGGCAGTTAAGAACTCCATGAAACCCAGGGTCGCAGTCTATATTTCATGATTTAAATATGTATATATACCAAATATTATATATATATATATATATATATAATATAATATACTTTTATTTACTATTATTGTATAATAGCTCTATCCGAGATATTGAGCACTTTCCATATTATATTGCACTTGATTCGACACTTACCCACAAAGTGATTTAGTGACAACCAACACTTTTATATATATATATATATATATATATATATATATATATATCGGTAATCCAGCAGACTTTTTAATCAGTGATTTCGGAGTTCTTTGTGCTTTTCCATTGGAATGTGCAGTTACTATTTTCATCAAAATTAACTCAACAGCCTCGACAATTCTTTAATTAACTAACCAGATAAAAAGATCGTATAGTCAAAAATTTATCACTCCATGTATATGTATTTATTCAAGTTAGAGAAGTTAAAAAATTGCATAGAATTATTTCTTCGACTAACAAGCTGAAAAAAAAAAAACTGCAAAAAGACAAAATTTCTATTAAAATGAATGGAATCGGATTAAATATTTATAATTAAGGCAGCCATATGCAATTTTTTTTTTCGAGAAATTCAGTTACACCAGAGGGTTATTTTACTAAGCTTCACCTCGTGTACAACCCTACATTGTGAATATGCAGTTAATTAATAATAATATCATCATCATCATGTCGTGCCGCTAGCACGGATATCTCGGACCCTCTCTCGCCACTTCTCCCTATCGTTCAACGCCTCTGACTGGTTTTCAAGGCGACATCCCATATCCTCACTGAGCTGCTGGATGTATATTCGACCTGGTCGTCCTGCTTTTGCTCGGCCATAGTTGGTGTCCATCGGAGACTATCACTTATGAGATCGTCCCTGCTTCTCCAGCAGTGTCCCGCGTGTCTGGTTCGTCTAGCTTGGATAGTTTTCGTGATGGGAGGCAGGTGGCCGTATAGTTGCTGCCGCCAGGACTTGTTCAATATTGCACTCAACATTCTTGTGTAACTGCCGTCTAGCTTCTTCTCCAAACGTTTTGTTAGCGTCCAAGTAGTGCATCCATACAGCAGTATCGACACGACCGCTGCCTGGAAGAAACTGCGTTTAATTGTATCGGTCAAGTCTGATTTCCATATGATCGATAGCCTATCGACAGCTGTCCATGCCGCGTTTCGATGTCTTTTTCGGGTGATGAGATACTGCTTCCGATGTAGTTGAACTTGTCTACCAGTTTCAGAGAGGTTCCGTCTTGTGTGGAAATGTCACCTGTTTGATTATAGCACATATATTCGGTTTTGTGTGCATTGACATGGAGGTCAATGCCTGCAGTGGCTCGTTCCAAACTATGCATTAGTGTTTCGGCTTGGTTGGGTGTATTTGCCAGTATCGCTATGTCATCGGCGTAGTCGGTGTCGGTAATTGTTTTTGCAGGGTACTTTCTGTTTCTTTTTTTTGTCATCTCGAAGCCGTTTTCTCTGGGGCGGGGGTTACGAAAAACATCCAATAACCAAAATTACGTGAGTTGATTTTCAAGGCAGCAAGTCCTCTTGGTACATTGACTCTATTCATTCATTCTAATACTCTTTATTTTGTTTGACCAATCAGAGCAGCTTAGAATACATCCCGTGGTGTCCTCTGTATAACTCTAAACTGCATCTGGTGCTCATGTACCAGTACTGGAGATCTGGGAAATGTACGAGGATCATTCCAGACTTTTTTCGTATGGGCACTTTTATTGATAGTTGACACATGCAACTCTAGTCCCCTTCGAAGTAATCTTCTCCGGCTGCAATGCAATTGTTGTACCTTTACAACAACTTCTAAAAGGCCCCGTGGAAGTCCTCTTGTGTGAGCGTGTCAATGACCTTCGTCACAGCCTCTTTCATCTCCTCAATTGTCTCATAACGACAGCCTCTGAGCTTAGGGAATAACCAAAAGTCACAGGGAGCAAGGTCTGGACTATAGGGACGGTGAGGAACTGTCTTGATGTCCATCTTGGTCAAATAGTTTGTGACAATGATGGAGTTGGAGACTGGTGCATTGTCCTGGTGGAAATGCCACTGACCCGATTTGAAGTGTGCTGGCCTTTTCCGATGGTAATCTCTTTCTGAACTCCCTTAAAACCTCAACATAGTAACCCTTACCCTAACCCTAACCCTTTGGCCAATCAACTCTGGTGTATTGACTTCCTTACTCCTCCTACACCTCTCATCATCCCTCACAGACTCTCTTCCTTCCTTGAATCTCTTATGCCACTCAAAAACTGATGCTCGATTCATGCAAGATGGTCGAAAAGCAGTCTGAGCATTCCATATGTTTCTGTGGCATCATTTTTTCCAAGTTTAAAACAGAATTTTATTGCATATCGTTTTTCCTCCCGTCCAGATTGCATTGTTGAAATTCACCAGCTGTGATAATCAGGCTTTAGTAGGGTGTATTCCAATTCCTGTTGTAGCTGTTCATTTGAAACTTAAATCATTAAAAATTGGTCAGTCATCTCGACAATTTTAAATGCCTGTACAAAAAAGTCAGGAAACTTATTGAAGGCACCTCGTACATTACCCAATTCATCACCACTACTCCCAAGCCTACTATAAACTAGGTTGGTTGGGATCGATCTTGAGTAGAATAGATTCGTTTGAAAATTTTCTGTATTTTTTGGAAATATTTAATACCATATAAAAATCATTTACCTTTTGTTAACAGTCAAAAATTGTCTTGAGAGTTAGTGAAGTATCCTAACTGTATAACTTAGTTTTAAAAGATATTCTTTCGCTACGAAATTTAAATGTATTTCAATTTGTTGGGGGTGGGGCTTCTAATTGAAAAGTTTGCATGAAGTAATTAACGAAATTGAAATTATCAGTTTTAAAAATGTACAAACAAAATTATTTACGAGATACAAATGGGCGGGTGATGAAAGCAATGTTTGCCAATGATGAAAAATTTTTTTTCTGTTTTCATGAAACTACAACATCAATTAACGGTTAGTTCTCGTCAATATATAAATCTTCTATTTACTGCATAAATATTAGAATTAGTCAAAGGTTTGGTAATATAACGATAGTTCTTAAAAAGATTAATCTAGGCTCTTTAAGAAATATATTATGAAGCCACACTATTCAGCTATTTAATGAAAAATTATCTGCCTCTTATCTGTTACTACTTTATTTAAGGCTAACTTAAAAAAAAAAGTGAACGTCCTATAAAATGTGTATTTTTGAAGTATATTGTATTATTGCTTCACTTTGTTCGGACCCAGCCTCTTTAACGATTAGATCACTTTCAAAGGATAATACATACTGACATGTTACTGCATTTCATCAGAATAACAAATCAATTATTTTTAAAGTTGAATTATCATAGGAAAACAAAAAACAAAAACAAAAAATAAACGCTGATCTCATTCACTAAATTAAGATTGAAATAATCACCGAGTAATTTAAGTTTTGAAAATAATTTTTACGGTATATTGAAAGCTCAGTGGGTATTGGTTGGGGGTTTATCAGCTTTTTCCATGATTAGATATCAGTTTAAAATTTATCATAATAGCCAGACGGATTTCAACGTTGATTTCAAATTTGAGGTTTAAAAAAAAATGACCGCTTAAATTCTCGACAGATCATTTTCAAAATCAACAAAAAACAAATTTATTTAAGCGTAAAATATATTTCATTCATTTGTGATTCACTTTTCCTTTTAACAAATGAGAAAAAGCTCAATACGTTTTGTTATGTATTCCCAAACAAAACATTCAAGTTTATTTAAATATTTACACACACACACACACACACACACACACAAACAAATACCCCCGCCAAAAAAATCACTTACTGGGACGAGTCAAAGGATTTATTCTATTTCGGTACATGTTAGTTTGCGGCCCGTATATCACGTGATAGAAGCAGTTCAAGCCGTTGTAGGTACCCGCTGTTGTTGGTAGTATTGTGATAGATGGTGCGCTGACATATTGTGCATTGCTTTACTCCTTATGTTGTTTGAAAGGCGCGCAGAGGAAAGCGCACCGTTAACAAATTCGGGAACTTTTCTTTACGAGTTCGAACTGAACCATAACGTCACTGAAGTGACCAAAAACATTTGTTGTGCGAAAGATGAAAGCGCAGTCGATCAAAATACTGTCGGGTTGCAAGAACTTCGACGATCGGGCTGCAATAAGAGGTGAGTCTAAAAACCGTGAATTCCGAGGAGGTGCTTAAAAGCCATCGAAGCAAATCGGACGAACTCGGCATCTTACAGTTCAGAGTGTTTCGTCAAATTTCAACCCCTGCAAAAGAATCCGGAGTCGCCGAATTATACTCGACTTTACCAAAATATTCCAAAACTTTGGATTCCTTCGATCATTCCCTTCGGGAAAATTATGAAATTTACTTAACTTTTATGGATATTTATTTGGGTTTTTTTTTTGTATTTGGCAGTAAATAAACAAACAACAGATGAGGCGTAGAGTATTTTTATTTAAGATATTTTGGCTCGGGTTGCAAGAACTTCAACGATCGGGCAATAACAGGTGAGTCTAAAACTGTGCATTCCGAGGAGGTGTTCAAAAGCCATAGAGGCAAATCCTGCGAGTAGCACGCGGAGAATATCAGGCTAAACTCAGCCATCTCACATTCTGGTGTAAACCTCAGAGCTACCGAATTGTGCCTCACCTACTACCAAAATATTGCAAAACTTTGAATTCCTTCGATCATTCCCCTTGGAAAAATTATGAAATTAACTTAACTTTTAAGGATATTTAATTGTTTGGGGGGGTTGTATTTGGCAGTAAATAAACAAACAACAGATGAGGCGTAGAGCATTTTTATTTAATCCATCAACATTATGGCTTGCTAAAAATATACATTGAACAAACAACATTCATTTATTTAAATCAGTCGTATAATGATTGTGTCCAACAAATAGTCTAATTCAGTATTTGATCTGTTGGGTTGTAAAACTGATTAGCTAGCAGGTCATTTGTATCAAGTCTTTGTTGTTCGTTGGAGCTGCCTCCGCACCAGCTATTATACATCGCTTGCCAAAAATTATGGAATTTAAAAAATGTTCATCCTGTTTTTTTTTTATTTAGATATAAATAAAATACTAAATATTCTTTAGTTTCTTGCACATTTCTCAGTGGAGTATATTTCTCACTCAATTATATGGAATAAAAGAAACGTCCCGTGGAACATTTCAAAATAAACATGTCATAGCATCACCTGCTCACGAATGTGTAACAAGATTCTAATAACGCGAGCAGATTCGAAAATTTACATTTCGCCGTTAGACGTTGATTTGATAGGATGCTTTAGTGGGGACTCATGTCAGCGAGGGAGGCCGATGTGCAAATAAAACCGTCGAGAGGAAGGCCCCGAAATGGTGCACATTATCTTCTGATGACCCCAAAACAAACATGGAGTTAAAACTGCTCGGTGGAAATAAGAATGGCTAAAGGAGCGTTTTCTACCCGCTCACTTTTTGGTGAGTTTCTGTTACTTGGTAAGTAACTTCCTCAATTATACTTCGTCTGGTTTACTTTTTTGTCTCTTTACCGAATTCACTTATGCAATAAAAAAAATTTCTTGGTACTTATGCATCTATGTTACCGCAAAAAAGCCGAACTTCCCCGAGCGTTTCCGGGCCGATAACGGAAAGAATCGGAATATGCCGGAACGAAATTTAAGCAAGCAAAAGATAAAATAAGTCAACCAATTTGTTGACAAAACGCATGAAGACCAAAAAAAAAAAAAAAAGAGAACAAGACAATTTTTAATGGATAATGTTACCAACTTTTTCAGGAGAAAAAGAATAAAACAACACTTAATTTATGGTAATTTTAAATATGAAGAAATAGTTTGAATCTTTATTTTATCTTTTTTGGGGGTAGGGAGACGGTTGTGAATCATTTTTTTTTTTTTTTGGTTGTGTATCATTTTTTTTTTTTTTGTCTTTTTAAATATTTTTTTCGTATTTATGCACTTTTTGTACCGTGCAGAAATAATAACGTGTTAATTTAAAAACCCTTTCTTAACATGAGGAGGGAGGGTGTTTTGTAACTATTCTGTATTTTCACCTAACAATTTAATAAAAAAAAGATATTGTAGGACTTAAATTTAACTTGAAAATACTATTTAAAAATAGCCCGGTACAATAAGTGCATAAGCACGATTTTTTTTTCTTGGCAGAATTATATCACCTTTTCCACAGATTGTAGTTTGTCGCTTAGCTGCGATAAATTCATGTTCTTTACAATTGTTTGTGACTTTGTGAACAAATTGATTGAATTATTTTATCGACTGCTTGCTTAAATTTGATTAGCTAGGCGTTTCGGCATATTCCGATTCTTTCCGGAAACACTCGGGAAAGTTCAGCCTTTTTCGCGGTAACATAGATGCATAAGCATCAATTTCTTTTCAGTTTTCATATTCCCATTATTTGCAAGTCTTGGGTGCATTATCAATTATTGCTTCGATACAATTAGCCCTCATAACATTATTTTGTCTCGTAGGAGTTTCTCTCTTGAGGTTTCCTCTTTCTAACCCTGTCCCGATCATCTGGTGTGTTATATCTTTGTTTTCTCGTTTGAGGTATCCTTTGTTTTTGTAAAATTGTTGTTTACCCATAGTACAATTACACGTATACATACACAAATATATGCATATAATAGCGGAAACAACATTAACCGGTAATGAACGACTTCAATAACGAAAGAATACACTTCTTTACAAAAACATGAATCTGTCACATTTATTTTCGAAAGTGTGATACTCTGTTGTGCGTGAGAGATGAGTAGAGACAGTAACAGACGGCTATATTGACCCAAGTTCTTCTCTTGAATATAGCAGAACGTCTTTCGCATCTTGGCTGGGGTTGCTCAACCGTGGGTCACGGAGGGCCCAAAAGCCCTCAGTCTGTAAGCTGGTTCTCATTTTGGCATTCCTGTCTCAGACTGAACTCGACCCGCCAAGGCACCTGTTTATATTCTTATATGGAGGTGCCCGTGGTGTAGTCGTTATCGTCGTAGGAAATGGACACGGCGACACGAGTTCAAATCCTGGACGAGACTGATTGCATTTCACATAGCACTAATACCCTTGGGAAAGGTATGAATCCAATTATTCTCCCTCCAGCTATGGCTAAATAGTAGGACAGACTAAATTCTTCAGCCTTGGTTAGGCAACTAGTCTAGGAGAAGGAAAACTCTGAATTCAAACCTGTAAAACTCCGCTTAAAAATTGACCTTGTGTCATATCCTGCCCGAGCGGAGGGGTTGGTAAATAGTACCTGCTTATATTCTTTCTTAACGTTCAGCTGCGTCCGCTCTTCTTCGGCTTATTTACACAGGTGCATCTCTTGATTGACGGCTCGGTCGAGGGTCAATATATAACAACATTTTTTTTAATTTGTTGCGTTTCTATCAGTCCTTATGTTATTTCTTGGTTTAATGGCACATCAAACTTTGTAGGTTATTTAATGCCAAAGCCATTCTCCTAGAAAAATAGTAGTGGTACTCTTTAACCCATAGCTGGGACGATAAGGGGGTTCATACCTTTCCTAAGGGTATTTGCCTGAAAGTGAACGTAATAGCGATACGAACTCGCTTACTATGATTCCGCAGTTCATCGCTTTAACCATTACACTACGAGGACATCCCCCTATGTTATTTCTGTTCTTTTAGCTGTTATTAGCAGTTATAATCAACCTTCATAGCCCTTTTTGTTTATTCCTGAATTCAATATCAATGTCAGCAGGTCCTCTTCTTCCTTCTTTTCTTGGAAAATAAAGTCTGTGTCATTTCACGGGTTTCATGCGTGCCACGTTATCAATTTAATTGTTCGATTGTCTATATGTGTTATGTACTCACATAATAGATATGCTTATATACGCATATACATGTTCCTGCAGGATACATACTGACGCATTAAATTAATCAGACGCAGTAATAAACGACGCACGCAGAAAGACGCAGGAAGATTTCTTCACAAAAATATATACCTCTCATTTTATTTGTAAGGGTACAAAAGGGGTTTTACTGTGAGAGGGAGTTGGAGATCGAACATAACTGCAATATTTTGACCCCACTGTTATGACTATCACGTTGTGTCTTTCTTGTTCTCTAGGGCTGCTCAACCGGAGGCCTAGGGCCCACTCTACTGGATGCTGGCTTTTCTTTACTGCATCTTATCAGCATCTTCTCTGGACCCCAAACTCAATCGGGGTTCCTGAGGGCCCCTTCGGTCGGGTGTGGCTTTCCCTACCACATCTCGCTTCCAACTGTCTGGAACTCTACTGGCAACTCCACTGGCTCGTCGAACTCAACTGAATTATATAATTTTTCGACGCCCACTCGATCTTTGAAATCGAATGTTTAATCGTCATCAAGCGGAAATAACTGTCATGCAGTTCAGCGGTCACTCTCTTCCGGTGCATCAGTCTATGAGTGTACCATGGGAATTTTTTGCTCGTCCCATTTCATCAGCCAATTTCTGCCCACGTTATTTCCCCACATAACTGCCATTGGAATGTGTCACTTCCTTCCAGTGCATCAACTTGAATGGCATTTTGCTCGGGCCGAAGGTCAAAATATAACAATGTCTGTGTTCTTCCCTTATCAATTTTGAGCTTCTCTTTTCTGACTTTTTTCTTTCATCCCTGTTTGATTAAAGGTATCTGCTTCTAATATTCCAAGTAGTTGTAGTGTTCTATTAAACCTCGTCTTCAGATGTCTTCTTGATTTCTAAGTTCTATCTCTTCCGTTATTTCTCTTTTTCCTTTTTTTTATTATAAGTATGGCGTAGTTTGAAATACCAAACTCCATCCAGATAACTTAGCTGTAAATTCTGCTAGCTTTATTTCTTGTCAAAATTATTATTTCACTTACGAGTTTTTTTTTCTCGCTGGTGGTCTTCCACTGGAGTCGGAGAGAAAGCAAGTCTCCTCAAAACTCCAAGACTTCCCCAGAATTCTATCCGATTTTAATAATGGTTTTAATTCTTCATCTGAAACCTATGATAATCCAAATTTCTGATTTTCTGAATTATTATAAAATTATTCAAAGAAACACATAAACTGGACAATAAACGCACTGAAACACCCGTTTAACATTTATTACTGTAAATAATTTCTTTAGAGGTGCCTGTGGTGAAATGGCTATCGTCGTAGGAAATGGACACGGTGACACGAGTTCAAATCCTCGACGAAACTGATTGCATTTCACATAGCACTAATACCCTTGGGAAAGGTATGAATCCGATTATTCTCCCTCCAGCCATGGGTAAATAGTAGGACAGACTAGGTTCTTCAGCCTTGGCGAGGCAACTAGTCAGGAGAAGAAAATATCTGAATTCAAACCTGTTAAACTCCGCTTAAAAAGTGACCTTGTGTCATATACTGCCCGAGCGGAGGGGTTGGTAAATATAGTAGATATTTTTTGCTTAACATTCAGCAATATAAGGTACGTATCAAGGGTAAAGTGGAGCAATCCAGGAAAAGGATTTGCGCCTTTCTCTACAACTCGGTGTAGTAGCTATTGAAAAGGGAGCCTTATGGTTACCCTAGACTACAGTCGCCAAATTTACTTACTTACTGTAAATATAAATGTGACAATACACAGCCGGCCGATCCCCACTATCTCACCCCCCCCAAACTATTCATGGCCATCTGATCGTCTAATTGTTTTTCTTATCTCCAGCCAGGGGTATTTCATATATCTTTACGGGCACAAAAAACACAATATACACAACTGAGAGGGTGGCAGAAAAGAAGAACAAACAATCACGGACTTGGGTTAGCTCCAAGCACAAGAAGGGAGAAGCCTATAACACTTTCCTAGCATTCTGTGCTTCGGTGAGTTAACGCGAGAGTGTATTCGAGCGAAATTCTCACAAAGCCACAAAGGAATGCTGACTCATCTTCTCACGTTGGCCAACCCGGGATCTCAGTCCACAGGTTCTAGCAGTCGTCTTCCTTAACCGTGACTTTCCCCGACTTCTGTCGACTACCCTCTCTCTCTCTCTCTCTCTCCTGTCGACTGGTCGGTTCTCTGCTCTGTCTCTTCTGAGTTCTTCCTCCTTCTCTTGACTCTGGACCTTCCTTCCCTTGTCCACTTCCGGTCTCATGGGAAATCTCGCACGCACGCCCTTAGTGTGGGTTTCGCGCCAAAACTGACTGGCACTTACCCACACCCACATAAATGAATGCCCAACATAGTGTCATATAAATTTATCATTGCAATGTATACGTTAGATTAACCAAACCGTAACTATTGTATGTAATTTTAATATTTGTTTTAACTGTCTTCAAATCTATTATTGTTATCTACTAAGCTTTTTTTGCTTAAATGTGGCACATGACTGTATGAATGGGACACCCAGTGAGACTCGAACTCACACGTGAAAGTTTTCTACTCTTGCTTGCAAACGATTATACAACCCGAGGCACCCAAAGTAATTTACTAAGGTTTTTGCTTAGATGTTGTCCAAGGCCGTATGAATGGGGCACCCAGTGAGACTCGAACTCACACGTGAAAGTTGGCTACTCTTGCTTGCTAACGATTATACAACCCAAGGCACCCAAAGTAATTTACTAAGGTTTTTGCTTAAATGTAGTCCAAGGCCGTATGAATGGGGCACCCAGTGAGACTCGAACTCACACGTGAAGCTTTGCAATGAGACTCAAACTCACGGGTGAAGGTTCGCTAGTCTAGCTTGTTACCCATTACAACAACCGAGGCGCACACATTGGATTATAATTGATTAGCTCTCGCTACATTTTCCTCACAACTCGGATATCCATTTACGTCAACGGACCTCTTTATCACGAGCAGGACGCGACACGTTTTCAATTCTCAAGCGGACTGTAGCTTATTTAAATTCAGTGTTGTCTTTCTCTTAGACTAGTTACCTAACTAACTCTAAATAATTCAATCTCTCCATCTAAGGGATAACAGACGCGTTAATACCTTTCCTAAGGGCATTAGCACGACTCTTCCTGCATTAAGAGATAACCGTTACGCAAAGTACACCTTTACCTTTTATTCATATTTAGGACATCTTTATACACAGAGGAACATTTTTGGTCCATAAAGAGACACCCTGATGAATATTCATATTAATACGTAGGCAGCGAAGTTCTTCGGCATTCTTCCATGTAAAACTAACGTAGATACTCATATATTTACGCCCACACAAACATTAATATACGACAAAACAGTTACTCAGTGTGATATATAAATACATGCCTATAATACAATACAAAGACCTGTTGATATTTTGTCAGTGGGTTCACCTTCAAAACCTTTTTTATCAGAATTTGGAATAATGGCAATCTTCTACTTTTCGTGTCTAACGGACGCCTAGATTCTATATCAGGGGAAATAAAAGAAAATCGGCTGAAGGTGAAGCTAAGTTTTTTGGGGGTTTTTTTATCATCAGATTTTGAAATGAAGACAAATAGCCAAGCAATAATGTCTGGTAAAAGGCTATGCGGATTCGGATTCTTTTTTCTATGTAATCTAAATAGAAGAGAAGAACATAGGTGCTAAAAAAACGGTATACCATAAAGAATTTTACAAGTTGTTAGTCACTGAAATTTGTTTAGTATGAAACTCAGAACATAGAGTATTTACTGTTTCTAATTAGTCACCAATTTTAATACTGAGCAAAGACACCACAGCTTATCTTTAATGACGTCATTTAACTGGAAGTTAATATTTTAAGTTGCTTAAAATAAGCACTTTATACTATTATGCTGAAATTTTGTTAGTGTCTGTGGAAAGTGTCTGTTTTATATGAATATCAATTTGATATTGAGTCTCAGTACACGGTGGAACGATAAAATTGTTGCCCAAGGAAAGACGACATGATTCCATTTCCGTTTAATGAAAACCGGTTTTCTTTTTTTGTTGCAAACCATCTACTAGTTGGCCAGTTGTGTACAAATCCCAAAAGCGGTAGGAGCCTTCTATCATGCCTGAAGGTGACTCAACGTTCAACGCGCGAGATCGGAGATGCGCCGCTGTACAACTCATGCTCTCTACTGATCCATGTTATGACAACAGGACTATTGCCAGCACCCTCAAAATGCAAATCTGGATTACCACGAATAACAGGGACGTGCCCAGGGTGAGGAAAACAAAATTTCCGGTCTTTGGTGTGGTTTCAAGTAAGGGCCACATCATGCCACCTCACAACTTCGAAGTCGGCTTGAAAGTCAACACCAAAGTGTACCTGGATGTGCTGAAGAGTGTGGTGATCCCCTGGTGCAATCAAGTAGCCGGTGCCTGACCCTGGGTGTGGCAGCAGGACTCGGCGCCGGCCCACAAGTCCAAAGAGACCTAGGCTTGGCTTCAGAAGGAGTGCTACGACTTTGTACCCTTCTCTCACTGGCTCTCCTCTTCCCCCGACCTGAACCCGCTGGACTACTTCGTTTGGTTATACATCGACAACATCACCAACATGACCTCCCACAACACCAAAGCTAGCCTGATCGAGTATTCACCGAGCTCCCGCCGGCGCTTGTGGAAAAGGCATACTCCCAGTTCCGGATCCGTATCGAGGCGTTGATTGGGGCTGAAGGCGGCTACATTGAATAGATGTCAGCTCTGCTACATAATCAAGTTACCCGAATTGATTTTTTCAATAAAAGTTTTAAAATAAAGCTGTAGTGTTGTTTTCTTTTGGACGACAATTTTATCGCTTCACCCTGTGTTGTTGTAGAAAAGAGATAATACTCCTTTCTATAGAATGGACTTATCTTTTTGAGTGAGAGCATTGACGTTGCGAACCAGGCGCCCGTATACCTATTAAGAGAAATTTGAAACCTCACCCTCCTAGCAAAGATGACCGGGATTCACTGGGCTCCAGGGGACCGTCCCCAAGGCTTTTCCTGGTTTGCAGGACCAAATTCATTGCTTGGTGCAAGAGGCACCTAATTATGGAAACGTTAACGTAGGCAAGAATTTTTGACCTGCCTGCGCACGAAGTTTTACCTGTGCCAGGCCAACCCCGTGTTCCTTGCCAGACTCATGAGCTACATACGTGTTGTATCGTGGTAAGGAAAGGATATACAGTGAAATAAGGTTAATTGTTTATTAACTCAAGTGGTGTCGTCCGACTAGTACTTGTAAGTCTCGTGCTGTTGGTGTTACGTTCAAAGTTGGTCTTACTACTGACCGACGTCCTTCCAGAGCTATCTCTCTGCCTCTGCTTCTTGCTTCAGCTTGTCCGTGCTTAAGAGACACGGCGTTTATACAGCAATACGTCTGCTAACACATCTGTGTTCGGCTTGTAAAATAAAACCTTTTCATTGCAAGAAAACGTTTGAGTTATTATTCCAATAATCCAGCCCAACAAGATTACCATAAACATAAGTATGGATATGATATAGATATAACATAAATATATTTTTACAATATAGACTTGGCATTGATTGGTTTGGTTTAATCGTCGATCAACCTCTGAATGTTATTTAATGCCAAATTATCTTCATACATATTATATGAGGTGCATACGATAAGTTTCCAGACTTTTTTTGTGTGGGCATTTAAAAATGTTGTAGACTCTTGAAAATTCAGTATATTATTGCTATACATCTTCTGAGATGACTCACCAATTTTTATGATTTCAGGTTTAAATGAAAAACTACAGCAGCAATTGGAATGCACCCTACTAAAGCCTGATTGTCACAGCTCGGGAATTTCAAAAATGCAATCTGACACTTTAGAAGAACGATATGCAATAAAGTTGTGTTTTAAAATTGGAAAAAATACCACAGAAACGTATGGAATGATTCTCTCTGCTTTTGGAGCATCTTGCATGAATCAAGCATCAGTTTTTGAGTGGCATAAGAGATTCAAGGAAGGCAGGGAGTTTATAAGGGATGATGAGAGGTGTGCGAGGAGTAAGGAAGTCAGAACACCAGAGTTGATTAGCCAAAGGGTTAGGGTTATGGTAACTATGTTGAGGTTTTAAGGGAGTTCAGCAAGAGATTCCATTGGAAGAGGCCAGCACTCTTCAAATTTCCACCAGGACACAACTCCGTCCTTGTCAGAGACTTTTTGACCAAGATGAGTATCAAGACAGTTCCTCAGCCTCCCTATAGTCCTGACCTTGCTCCCTGTGACTTTTGGTTATATCCTAAGTTCAGAGGCTGTCGTTATGAGACCATCGAGGAGATGAAAGAGGCTGTGACGAAGGCCA
>OY757937.1:3584709-3752209 GCA_963585895.1 Sepioteuthis lessoniana | reverse complement strand
AATTCTTGGCTTGCAAAGAATGTGTCCTGGACGCTGATGCTCAACAATGGGCTCGTGAATACTGTGGGGGTAAACCTGATTCATAGGCCCATCATTCGATTAACATTCTCCGGCAGGAGAATTACGTTGTTTGCACCTGCGCGCCTTGTGGATTCGTGATCCTCACAAGCTGTTGAATTTTCTGCTGCAATCACACGTTGTAGCAGAGTACATATCCAGATCGTTACCGTATGAGGAAGTATGATGGGTGATATATTCTCCTCTCCTTTCATTGTACTATCCATATTTGTTAAATTCCTGTCTTTTCAGGATGTCACTCCAACTTTCTGAAGAGTCACTTTGTCTTTCCAAAGAGTCATCTTGCTTTCCAGAGAGTCTTGGTATTCAAATTTTCATCATACAACGGGTGAAAGCACGTGCGATACTCTGTCCTCATCAGCCGCCAACCAGGGGTGATAACACAGTTTCGGTAGCTCAAGGCGGTGCTGCCACTCCTAGCGCTACCAAGCAGTTTTTGCCACCGGACAGGGTATTTAAAAGAAATATATATCTATATACACACCAGATCAACTAAAAGCAGACATTACATTATATATATATATGTATATATATATATATATATACCAGTAAAGCAAAGTGCTTCTCACGCACTTTGCAAATTAATATGTATATTATTCTTTAAATAATCTATCAAATCTAAAACAGTGACTCGTATCTTATAATTCAGCTTAAGAATAAAATTCTTGTATTTTTTTAATTAATTTTAATGCAAAAGCCACAAATATAAACAAAGAAATCAAGTTATAAGAAAGCAATGATGAAAGAACTTTTAATCATGAGACTTTCAAAACATTGGGTGGATTTCTTTTTTATTCCAACGACAAAAATAAATTCTTGAAAATTGGGGGAAAGCCAAAATCTTCAGAGAAAGCTCTAAATAAAAAAGGCAAAAAGGAAAAAAGAAAATCAGAATCGACCAAAGAAATAATAACGTTATGAAATAATTAAAAATATATATCGATATTTATTACATCGTTACAATCGGTAGATGAAAGGTAAACGAACGCTGATGAACTGTGTTATGATACAGCAAATTTTTAAAAAATATATTATCGTAATACCCGTGAAAAACAATTAGATCAGTTAAATATCTGTACATTCATCAAGTTGATCTATTTTATCCCAAGATACTAGAAAAAAACTTTATGATTGAATGGTGTCTGTGTCCACCCGACAGAATGACAGCAACAGATGTGTAACTTTGGTGGATGTTCGGTTGTTCGGTTTTCTAGTTGTTTTTAAGGCAAGTCAACCATTGTTGGTTGATTGAATATTAAAACACGACTTATCTTCTATTACTTATCTGATTTACGAGGATCATTAAATAAGTCTCCAGACGTTTTTCGCATGGGCACTTTTATTGATAGTACACGCATGAAACTCTAGTCACCTTCGAAGTAATTTCCTCCGGCTGCAATGCATTGTTGCACCGTTCCAACAACTTCTGGAAGGCCCCATCGAAGAGTTCTTGTGTGAGCATGTCAATGACCTTTGTCACATCCTCTTTCATGTCTTTAATTGTCTCAGAACAACCTCTGAGCTGAGGGAAAATCCAAAAGTCACAGGGAGCAAGGTCTGGACTATAGGGAGGCTGAGGAACTGTCTTGATGCCCATCTTGGTCAAATAGTCTGTGACAAGGATGGAGTTGTTGACTGGTGTATTGTCCTGGTGGAAATGCCACTGACCTGATTTCAAGAGTGCTGGCCTCTTCCCAAAAAATATCTTTCTGAACTCCCTTAAAACCTCAACATAGTAACCCTAACCCTAACCCTTTGGCCAATCAACTCTGGTGTATTGACTTCCTTACTCCTCCCACACCTCTTATAAGTCCTCACTGACTCCTTCCCTTCCTTGAATCTCTTATCTCACTCAAAAACTGATGCTCGATTCATGCAAGATTCTCCAAAAGCAGTGTGAAGCATTCCATAAGTTTCTGTGGCATCATTTTTTCCAAGTTTAAAACAGAATTTTATTGCATATCGTTCTTATAAAATGTCCTCACGTCCATATTGCAATTTTGAAATTCCCCAGCTGTAACTATCAGGCTTTAGTAGGGTGCATTCCAATTGCTGCTGTAGCTGTTCATTTGAACCTGAAATCATAAAAATTAGGCAGTCATCTCAGAAGATGTATAGCAATAACATAGTGAATTGTCAAGAGTCTACGACAATTTTAAAGGCCCATACAAAAAAGTCTGGAAAATTATTGAATGCACCATGTAGGTAAATAATGATAAGTATCTTTTGTAAGTTACCATAATTTAAAGTAACTATTCTTAATGCTATTAATTTATGTAGCATTCAAGTAATTGTTTCCAATCACGTATAATAATCTATTTGTACACAGTGATCTAATAGGAATAATTTCGACATACTTATGTGGTTTCAGTTACTTTTATCTAATACAAATAATTTGTTTACATTTGTATGTTTTCAAGTATTCCAAGCAATTAAAATATTTCAAATGATTAATTATAATTCTCTATAAATAATTACGGCACCAAGTAATTATTTGTATAAGTTTAAGATTTGAATTGTTTTTAACGCCATATCAACTCCTAATGGCTTTTTCATGCCAAAATTTCATTCATTTATAAAGGTTTTATTTCAGTTATAACTCTATATTCAAAGTTCGAATTATTTCTTCATGATTGCCAATTCCTCTCCAGCCAATACTTCTCTTAATCTCTGCTATCTCACAAGCACAGAATGTAAAGATACCTGGTGTATCCACGTTGCTGACCAAGAACGAAGCATAAAATTTTATGATCAACACATATGATCCTGTTGTGTTTGTCATATCGGAACAACTCAATTTGTCTCTATATGCTTCGATACTTTTCACCGAGTCGAAATAAATATTCAACACCATGAACGACTGTGATGGAAGACACACTTTAAGCCCCGTTTAGAACTGCTGATCAACAGTTGCAAAGTAATTTTAGCGACTGTAGTCGAGGGTGACCCGAAGGATCCCTTTTCAGTAGCTACTACAACAAGGAGTAGGGAAGGGCGTTACTCATTTCCCTAGATTGCTCCACTTTACCCTTGATCCATACCTTATAATGCTGAGTGTTAAGCAAGGAGGGACCAAGTACCATTTTTTGAATCTTTGGTATGACTCGACCACGGTCTCCCGAGCCATTTGCGAACACTCTAACCGTTAGACCAATAGATGCACAAACCTACAGTCATTTCAAAAGCACAACAGAAATTCCCTTTCTCGGGATCAAAAGTTGAATAGTTTCACTCTTTTTCAAGCAAGTTTTTCATATTCAGTCTTGATACTAGAAGTTCTGAAGCCTTCTTCTTTTTGGTTGGTTAAAATCTTTTTGGTTCGTCAAAATCTTTTGCCAAATCATTCAACTCATGTTGGTCGAATTCCTTTTGATCTGAATCATATTCAATTTTAAATTATCGATTATGGATCTCAATGAGTTCTTCATCACGATTCAGACCTTCAAAAGAAGATAGTTAGTGGGAAGAGTGTTCGCCAATGGTCCGGGAGACCTAGGTTCAATCCGAGGTCGCATCATACCAAAGACTTTAAAAATGGTACTTGATACATCCTGGCTTAACACTCAGAATCATAAGGTATGGATCAATGGTAAAGAGGAGCAATCCAGGGAAAGGAGCAGCCCCTCCCCAACACCTTAGTGTAGTAGCTATTGAAAAGGAAGCCTTCTGGTCACCCTCGACTATGGTAACCAACTTTACTTACTTAGATATTCGATTCTATATTCATATTCATATTTCTTTATTTCTTTTTTCTTTCTTGCTTTCCCTGGCATATCAACCTTCGTGGCTTACTTAATCCCAAAGACCTACGTGTAGTAGAACAGTATTGATACTATTTAACCCATTGCTGCGAGGATAAGGAGTTCATGCCTTCCCCAACAGTGTTATTCCGAAACTGAACATAATAGCGCGACTGATGTTCGAATACCCAAATGTCAATTTATTACGAGTTCTCTGGGCCCACATCCGTTAACTCTTGAAAGATTAAGTCGACTCTTAACAGCAGAAGAAGAACTGAGGCATCTGAATGGACAATAATCGTGGCTGATTTTTGGAAGGAGATTTCAAATTGACAATAGGCTGCCATGCTTTCCAAAAATCAAAATGAAGCCAGTAAATCCGAAAAATTTTCCTTCCCCATCAATAAAAAGTAATGTTGGCGACCTTTGTCGGATGTGACTCAAAGGTTCCCTTTTCGATAATCATTACACCAAGATGTAGGAGAGGGGATAATTCCTTTTTCTGGATTGCTCCACTTTACCCTTGATCCGTACCTTATAATGCTGCGTGTTAAAAGCAAGGACTCATCAAGTACCATTTTTGAGTCTTTGGTATGACTCGACCTGGGATTGAACCCCGGTCTCCCGGGCCATTGGCGAACACTCTAACCATCATGCTAACCGGATATATAAAGAAGTTAAGCAACCTGCTCAAGTCATTTCTGAGAGTGGTGACATTCAGTAATGGTATGTACTGTGAGCAACCTGTGTCCAGTGAACCAAACTAAATAAAATTTAGTAAATAACATGGGAGAGCGATTATCGATTCAGAATATATATACATATATATATATGTCCATAAATGTTTCTGAATTTGTGCTCAACACATGTTTCAAACAAGTTAATAAGGGTTAGGCAAAAAAAAAGGTCGCTGTTTCAAAGTAGATATTGTTTTGATAGCGATGTCATCATTTTTACTTCCAGGATTTGCGTCTGTGAGTTTTCTAATGACGTTCATTGTTCTGGTCACTGCAGATGTTTTAACGTATATATATATATAGAGAGAGAGAGAGACACACACAAATTTCATTAAACATAAGAGATATTTTATGTCAACATGTTTTCTTCTGGGTCCGTTCGAATTCCCGTATTACTTTTAACGTATTTGGGGGGAATTGATTTAGGTATTGTCCATAGTTGTATGTATCCCTAGTACTTTCTGCCCGACTTTGGGCAATCATCAGGGGAGGGTCTATTACAAAAGTGATGTAACCTTTATTTTAGCATATTACTACAATGTAAGAGCATCTTTACCGTTGAAGATTATGACGTTTGCTTTTAAATGGGTTTCTGTAATTAGTGTCAGTAGCTAAAGACATTTAAGTACATTAGCACTGGTTTGAAAATTAATTCTATTAAGTGTCGGTTGCATGTTTCTAATATGTAGTGCTTCGAGAATCTGTAGTTTTGGTCTATCATTTTGATGTTCTAATATTGTTGTGTTGTCGGTGAGAATTTTCCGCAATTGTATATATATACATACATACACACATATATATATAAATGTGTGTGTGTGTGTGTGTGTGTGTGTATGATAGCATGTTTGCATACATGCACATATCTCCATTTACAAATACAACCGTACAGATATATTTTCAGATTTGTTACTCTCTCTCTCTCTCTCTCTCTCTCTATCTCTCTCGATTTTGTTTTTAGGTGTTGAGAGATGGAATTAGTATGTGATAGGTGAATTGTTAAACATGTAATTAACCTTATGGTTAAGTGTCTCCCTTATTTAATCCAACATCTTTAAAAAAGAAAATGCCACCGACACACACACACACGCACACACACACGCATGCACACACACACATATATATATTGAGAGAGAGAGAGAAAAGTTTAGAAAACGGTGACGGTTTCAAGCGCCGTTGACTCAGTGTGTGCGCTATCTTTTATCAGCGATATTGAGCACTTCTTATTTATAGATATACTTGACTAGTGTATTTTGCCTCCATTGAGATAAGGATTAGAGTTAACTAATGGTTCGGAAAACCGGGGTTCAATCCCAGGTTGAGTCATATCAAAGCTCTCAAAAAATAGTACTTTATGCTGCATTGCTTAACACTTAGCAGTATATGGTACAAAGAAATCCAGGGTAAGACGTTGCGCCCTCTCCTACACTTCAGTATAGTAGCTATTGAAAAAGGAGATTTCAGATCGTCCTCGACTTCGGTCACCCAACATATATTTATATATATATATATATAAAGAGAGAGAGAAAGACAGAGACAGACAAACAGTGGGAGATAGAGACAGAGACTGATGCAGTCAGAGAGAGTCAAATACCGAGCCATTTGTTGTCCTTGCTTTTGAACTCAACCCCAAATTCTTGTAAATGTTGATCATTTCTTGAATATAAAATCACGAAGTAAATATTGAATTTGGTCGTGCGCTTCCAGTTCATTAAAGCAATCACGGGACTCTGGATATTTCAAGAACGTATACAATCAGTAAATTTTATTCATAGCATTAAATTCTGTTGAAAATAAAAGCCAAGTCTTGAGTGAGCGTCTACAACAGGTAAGTCCAAAAAAAGTTGTCATCGTTCTTTTCCGGTTTAAAATTTTTCTATTCAAGGAATAATTTCGACCTCTGAAAAGTTTCTTTTTCCTTTTCTTTCTTTCGTTGTTTTTTCTTTTCTTTTTTTTTTCAGAAAAAAAATTAAATTGATTTAATTCTCAAGGGAACATATTTATTACATGTCAAAGTTGTTTCTTTTCAAGAGACAGTTTACTTTTATTTGCAATTTACATTGAAGAAACATATTTCTGCCGATGTTTTCACATGGAAAACTCTAAAAAAAAAAAAAAAAAAAAAAAGTAAGTAAAAATTATCATTGGAATATTTAAAAAAAATGTGTTAAATTTTAATACTTAGCCGAATATTCGTAGTTTTTTTGTCGGGCATTTAAATTGGATTTTTATTAATATTTCGTTTTTTTTTAAATAGAAATGAAAAAAAAAAAATAGACACCAATATCTCTGTTTCTCTATATTGGTCAAAAGTAATTTTTATATCAAAATATTTTTCAATTTTTCTTCTTCCTAAAAATATTTTATTTATGAAAAAGGAAATAAGTTTTATATTTATATCCGATTTAAATAGATTTTTGTCCGGATGTGAATATCGCAAAAGTCTATGAAAGACACATAAAATCTATACAAAGACGCCAACGATTGCTCAAGATATTGAATGTATTTTATATGCTGCAAAACTGCTAAACTCTCAGACGCGAAAATGAGGCATTTTGAGAAACTTGACTTGAGGAGGATCAAGAGACAGGAGGTAATAAACTCCGAGGTCACTGCAGATCAATTTATTTTTCAAAATTAATTCAAGCCAAATGGAAAGAATTAATGGATTAAGATCTCAAAAAATAACCCTGTCCATTCGTGCTGCATAAAGCTTTTAATACAAAAATATTCTGAGGACCACTTCACATGAATTTCTAAACAGAAAGAAATTATGGTAAATTTTTACTCTTTAACCCATCGCATTTTAGCAAAAACTAAAAATCAGGTTCTACTTTTTTTGGCGAATACATGTAAACAGCCTGAAAAAATATCATTTCTTGTCGTCAATAACGCTTGCTGTATTCGCAAAAAAATGTAGAATCTGCCCGTGGGGTAATGGTTATCGTCGTAGGAAATGGACATGGCGACACGAGTTAAAATCCTGGACGAGACTGATTGCATTTCACATAGCACTAATACCCTTGGGAAAGGTATGAATCCAATTATTCTCTCTCCAGCTATGGGTAAATAGTATGGCAGACTGGATTCTTCAGCCTTGGCGAGGCAACTAGTCTAGAAGAAGGAAAACTCTGAATTCAAACCTGTTAAACTCCGCTTAAAAAATTGACCTTGTGTCATATCCTGCCCAAGCATGGGGTGGTTGTAAATATGATAAACAAATTTCTATCTAAATTGCTTTCGTAAAGAGAAGAAGCACCATTATTCCTCCGTCTTGGGACAAAACAGTACCATTGCAGTGATTCTACTTGAATAGCTCTGGCATTAGATATTACGCGAAGATTGATATGCTATTAAACAAAGAAACCAAACTAAATCCTGATATTCCAGCGAGAGCTATAGATAATATGGTTCCAATACCATTACTCCCAGGCCCACTCTGATTCGGAGGGTATTACTTCTTAGGGTCCCATCTATGGGTCAAATAGAACTGTTTAATCATTTACTATTCTTGAAACCGTTTAACTGAGAGTAAAAAAATGACTGTTGTTAAATAGAATTATGATATGATATTTACCCAACCCCTCCGCTCTGGCAGGATATGACAAAAGGTCAATTTTTTAAGCGGAGTTTAACTGGTTTGAATTCAGAGTTTTCCTTCTCCTAGACTAGTTGTCTCACCAAGGCTGAAGAACCTAGTCTGTCCTACAATTTAGCCATAGCTGGAGGGAGAATAATTGGATTCATACCTTTCCCAAAGGTATTAGTGCTATGTGAAATGCAATCAGTCTCGTCCGGGATTTGAACTCGTGTCGCCTTGTCCATTTCTTGGGAGGAAACCATTTCACCACGGGCACCTCCACTAAATATAATTATAAGTGTTGAATAGCAATATATGAAGCCATCATCTCTATCCAAATAGATCCATATATGTTTGATATCATTACTTGAAACCAATAAGCTGCGTCTAATCAATAAATATCCCTACTCGAAACCATTTAGTATGTGTAAGTAAATGATCTTAGGTTGGTTTTAAATCAATTTTACCTACAAATCATTTCCATGAAAACCGTAAGTATTAACAGGAGTTGGAATTAAATAACCCATCAAGAGTTGATATTAAATTATATAATTTAACCTGATCAAACCGAACACGGACCAGCCGGCTAGGGCTGTTGAATACACCGACTACATTCTAACAGAGATATGGGACACTCCAACGAATGTCCCAGATATGGCATTAAACCATCTGATGGTGAACCAACTGTCCAGGACATTTAAAGAATGGGGACTAATCCTTCAGTGGCACTACTACCAGGTACACTAAGACCCAGAGTGGTAGTACCTATTAGGGTTTAACATATAGGTCATATATATTGATATCTGACGATTTAACTGTGTGTAAAAACACCGATGTTAAATTGATTTGTTACCGTAACATAGCAATTCTTGTAATCATTTAAAGTGATTTGTTACAGTAACATAGCAATACTTGTAACAATTTAAATTGATTTGTTACCGTAACATAGCAATATTTGTAATAATTTAGGTAGATTTCTTACAGTAACATAGCAATACTTGTAACCATTAAAAGTGATTTGTTACAGTAACATAGCAATACTTGTAATCATTGAAATTGATTTGTTACCGTAACATAGCAATACTTGTAACCGTTTAAATTGATTTGTTACAATAACATAGCAATATTTGTAACCATTTAAATTGATTTGATACACTAACATAGCAATACTTGTAACCATTTAAATTGATTTTTTACCGTAACAAAGCAATACTTGTAACCATTTAAATTGATTTGTTACACTAACATAGCAATACTTGTAAGCATTTAAATTGATTTGTTACAGTTACATAGCAATACTTGTAACCATTTAGATTGATTTGTTACAGTAACATAGCAATACTTGTAACCATTTAAATTGATTTGTTACACTAACATAGCAATACTTGTAACCATTTAAATTGATTTGTTACACTAACATAGCAATACTTGTAATCATTTAAATTGATTTGTTATAGTAACATAGCAATATTTGTAACCATTTAAATTGATTTGTTCCATAACATAGAAATACTTGTAACCATTTAAATTGATTTGTTACACTAACATAGCAATACTTGTAACCATTTAAATTGATTTGTTACACTAACATAGCAATACTTGTAACCATTTTGATTGATTTTTTACAGTAACATAGTAATACTTGTAAGCATTTAAATTGATTTGTTACAGTAACATAGCAATACTTGTAATAATTTAGGTAGATTTGTTACAGTAACATGGCAATACTTGTAACCATTTAATTGCTTTGTTACCGTAACATAGCAATATTTGTAACCATTTAAATTGATTTGTTACACTAGCGTAGCAATACTTGTAATAATTTAGGTAGATTGGTTACAGTAACATAGCAATACTTGTAACCATTAAAAGTGATTTGTTACATTAACATAATAATACTTGTGTACCATTTAAATTGATTTGTTACAGTACGATAATAATACTTGATAGCCTTTAAATTGATTTGTTACATAACATAGCAATACTTGTAACCATTTAAATTGATTTGTTACATAACATAGCAATCATTGTAACCATTTAAATTGATTTGTTACAGTGACATAGCAATACTTGTAACCATTTAAATTGATTTGTTACACTAACATAGCAATACTTGTAACCATTTAAATTGATTTGTTACACTAACATAGCAATATTTGTAACCATTTAATTGATTTGTTACCGTAACATAGCAATATTTGTAACCATTTAAATTGATTTTTACAGTAACATAGCAATACTTCTAACCATTTAGATATATTTGTTACAGTAACATAGCAATACCTGTAACCATTTTGATTGATTTGCTACAGTAACATAGTAATACTTGTAAGCATTTAAATTGATTTATTAGCGTAACATAGCAATACTTGTAACCATTTAGATTGATTTATTACACTAAAATAGCAATACTTGTAACCATTTAAATGGATTTGTTACCGTAACATAGCAATACTTGTAACCATTTAAATGGATTTGTTATAGTAACATAGTAATATTTGTAACCATCAAAAGAGATTTATTTTAGTAACATAGCAATACTTGTAACCATTTAAATTGATTTGTTACCGTAAGTAAAGTAAGTAAAGTTAGCGACCATAGTCGAGGGTGACCCGAAGGCTCCCTTTTCGATAGCTACTACACCAAGGTGTAGGGGAGGGCGCTACTCCATTCCCAGGATTGCTCCACTTTACCCTTGAACCGTACCTTATAATGCTGAGTGTTAAGCAAGGTGGTATCAAGTACCATTTTTAAAGTCTTTGGTATGACTCGACCTGGGATTGAACCCAGGTCTCCCGGGCCATTGGCGAACACTCTAACCGCTGGGCCAATGTCCCGGTTAAGCATTTAGATATATTTGTTACAGTTACATAGCAATACTTGTAACCATTTTCATTGATTTGCTACAGTAACATAGTGATACTTGTAACCATTTAAATTGATTTGTTACCATAATATGGCAATACTTATAACCATTTAGATTGATTTGTTACAGTAACATAGCAATACTTGTAACCATTTAAATTGATTTGTTACAGTTACATAGCAATATTGTAACCATTTAGATTGATTTTTTACAGTAACATAGCAATACTTGTAACCATTTAAATTGATTTGTTACCCTAACATAGCAATACTTTTAACCATATAAATTGATTTGTTACACTAACATAGCAATACTTGTAACCATTTAAATTGATTTGTTATAGTAATATAGTAATATTTTTAACCATTTAAATTGATTTGTTACATAACATAGCAATACCTGTAACCATTTAAATTGATTTCTTACAGTGACATAGTAATACTTGTGACCATTTAAATTTATTTGTTACACTAACATAGCAATACTTGTAACCATTTTGATTGACTTGTTACAGTAACATAGTAATACTTGTAAGCATTTAAATTGATTTGTTGCAGTAACATAATAATACTTGTGTACTATTTAAATTGATTTGTTACAGTACGATAATAATACTTGTAACCATTTAAATTGATTTGTTACATAACAAAGCAATACTTGTAACCATTTAAATTGATTTGTTACAGTAACATAGCAATACTTGTAAATATTTAAAATTAATTGTTACCGTAACATAAAAATACTTGTAACCATTTAAATTGATTTGTTACATAACATAGCAATACTTGTACCCATTTAAATCGATTTGTTGCAGTGACATAGCAATACTTGTAACCATTTAAATTGATTTGTTCCACAAACATAGCAATACTTGTAACCATTTTGGTTGATTTTTTACAGTAACACAGTAATACTTGTAAGCATTTACATTGATTTGTTACAGTAACATAGCATAACTCGTAACCATTTAAATTGATTTGTTACACTTGTAACCATCTAAATTGATTTGTTACCGTAGCATAGCAATACTTGTAACCATTTAAATTGATTTGTAACACTAACATAGCGATATAAGTAACCATTTAATCGATTTGTTACAGTAACATGGCAATACTTGTAACCATTTAATTGATTTGTTACCGTAACATAGCAATATTTGTAACCATTTAAATTGATTTTTACAGTAACATAGCAATACTTGTAACCATTTAGATATATTTATTACAGTGACATAGCAATACCTGTAACCATTTTGATTGATTTGCTACAGTAACATAGTAATACTTGTAAGCATTTAAATTGATTTATTACCCTAACATAGCAATACTTGTAACCATTTAAATTGATTTATTACACTAAAATAGCAATACTTGTAACCATTTAAATGGATTTGTTACCGGAACATTGCAATACTTGTAACCATTTAAATGGATTTGTTATAGTAACATAGTAATATTTGTGACCATCAAAAGTGATTTGTTATAGTAAAATAGCAATACTTGTAACCATTTAAATTGATTTGTTACAGTGACATAGCAATACTTGTAACCATTTAGATTGATTTGTTACCGTAAAATAGCAATACTTGGTACCATTTAGATTGATTTGTCACAGTAATATAGCAATACTTATAACCATTTAGATATATTTGTTACAGTTACATATCAATACTTGTAACCATTTTGATTGATTTGCTACAGTAACATAGTAATACTTGTAACCATTTAAATTGATTTGTTACCATAACATAGCAATACTTGTAACCATTTAAATTGATTTGTTACACTTACATAGCAATACTTGTAACCATTTAGATTGATTTGTTACAGTAACATAGCAATACTTATAACCATTAAATTTATTTGTTACACTAACATAGCAATACTTGTAACCATTTAAATTGATTTGTTACACTAACACAGCAATACTTGTAATCATTTAAATTGATTTGTTATAGCAACATAGCAATATTTGTAACCATTTAAATTGATTTGTTACATTAACGTAGCAATACTTTTAACCATTTTATTTGATTTGTTACAGTAACATAGAAATACTTGTAACCATTTAAATTAATTTGTTACATAACATAGCAATACTTGTAACCATTTCACTGTGTGCAAACAAATGAACCCAGAGTCGTTTGAAATTTTACAGGCAACTATTTGTTTACAAATAATATGTATTCAATTTATATACTTATAAACAGGATCTGACATTAAATAACATACACGTGTTGATATGCGATAAAACCTATTCAATCTACCAAAGAATGAGAACAAGGATATAGTCAGTATGTTTTTTACTAAGCGTTCTGTGTTAAAGGAGATAAAATTCAACTGATTCAAAAACTTTTGACCCATTCAGCGTTATTAGTTGTGAGATTAACGATTCAGGCAATGACACCATAACAAAAATCGTATATACGTGTAAATGTATTTATTCTATGTACGTACCTTTACGAGGTAGGGATTTTTTTCTGCCAATAAATATCTCGCCAATACGGGAATATCCAACATGGTAAATTGTGTTTGTAATTTATGGTCACAGTAGGCCCCCAGACACGTCCTGTAAAGTTGAAGATCGGACTGGCTTTTTCAAAGTAAATGAGAATATGTTATCTCACTTTTAGACATTGATAAGATTTATTACTCTAAATGTCGCCTGACTGAAAAACTGACGTGATATTGTAAGTCGGTTGGAATTGATTTTGGAAGATGAACTTTTGCCAGGGGAGTGTAGGTATTGATAAAGATTCACACAAGTGCACAAATAGATAGATAGATAGATTGATAGATTTATCTATCTATCTATCTATCTATCTATCTAAGTCTATTCAAATATCTATCTATCTACTTAAGTTTATTCAAATCTATCTAAATCTGATAGATAGATAGATAGATAGATACAGATTGCTCAACACTCAGCATTATAAGGTAATAATCAAGGGTAAAGTGGTGCAATCCAAGGAATGGAGTAGCTCCTTCCCCTACACCTCTGTGTAGTAGCTATTGAAAAGGGAGCCTTTGGGTTACCCTCGACTAAGATCGCCAACTTTACTTAGATATATATATATATATATATATGTGTGTGTGTGTGTGTGTGTGTGTGTGTGTGTGTGTGTGTGTTTACCCGTCTTCTCCCAACGAGCAGAATGCAACAGAAAGTCGTTTTTTTAACAGAGTTTAACAGGTTTCAATTCAGAGCTTTCCTTCGAGACCTAAGAACCTAGTCTGCCAAAATAATTTACCAATGATCATCATTAAACCACGCTAACAGCATGGAGTTCCCTGACCCTCCCCTTCTCTCTCTCTCTCTCTCTCTCTCTCACACACACACATACACACACACACACACCTACCCTTATTATCTATTACCTCTGGCAGGTCTTATTGTCGGCATCTTGTGTCCGCACAAAGCTGATGTAAGTGAGTCTTTACTGGTCAGCCAACACTGGCACATCTCTGTGCTGGAGTTCATAAGAGAACATCTCCGAATGCATTCTTTTCTCAAGGGTATTTGCATTATGTGAAATCCAGTCAGCCTCGGCTTGGATTTCCAGTGACTACAACTGTTTTACTAAATAGATTGGTAGGTAGACAAAGATTTGAGAGAAGGATGCATTCATTTTGTTATCAAAGACTGCTGACCAGATATTAAACCTTTCTTTGACGTTTTAGAGCCAATTTTTAAAATAGATATGAAATCACTTTTTGAACGAAATGCTTTGTCGAAACACAGGATTGTGAAAGTGCAAGCACTATAAGTAAGTGAAAGGATTAGTAAGATATGACTCAAAGAGTTTATCGTCGTGAAACTTCAATTCGAGAGCTCTGATGAGTATCTAGCATCTCTTCATTGTCAGGCCCAATCGGCTCGGGGCAGCAGAATACACTGACTGCTTCTCTGCAGAAGGTTAAGACACCCACCCCAACGAATGTCCTGTATATGACACTAAACAATCTGATTGCGAGGCTCTAGTGATGCAGGAGCTTTGGGGAATGCACAGTGCCCCTTCATTGCCATCGCTCCGAGGTCCACTCATCCGCGGAGTAGTAGCACCTGATAGGATTCTATCTATGGGTTAAATAGAACTAAACAGTGTACTTAAGCTAAACTGAATTGTTTGAAATAGAACTCTTTATATGTATAAAATGTATTTGGCATTAAATAACCTACAATTGTTGATATGCCATAAAACCAAACCAAACCAAGTAAGATTTAAGGACGTGGAGGGTGTTAAAAAAAGTAACACGACGGTACACTTTCATGCCATATTGAAATAGGATATTCAAGGGTGCTTCGACCAAAGGAAAACTTGCTGAAATAAAGGAGCTGATTGCCACGGCGAGTACTCTAAAATAAAATCAACGTTGATTTTATTTTTTATTTCGATCTTTGTAAATACAGTTTCATTCGCTACACACGTATGAAGACAACTAACACGCAGGTGTGTGAAGAGTCTTGAATAGAAAAATCTAACCGTTAGACTTTAGAAATAAGAAAAAAAAAGTGTAAAAATTTGATGAACTTAACGAAAGATTCGAGGAGTTTGTAATTTTTAGTGGGATGTTTTTCTTTATTTCTTGTGATACTTACCAATCCAATATAACAGGCGTGCATACACACACACACACACACACACATATATATATATATATATATATATATATATATATATATGTATATATTGTTTGGTTTAGTTTGGTTGGTTTGTTTCAATTGGTTATGTTTCATTGGATATCAACCATTTTGGGTTATTTAGTGCCATATCCTTTTTACACACACACACACACACACACACACATTTTTTTCACATAATTTGTGAACGAAGAGTTTGCAGCTAACATGATTTTTAAACGCGCCAATGCTAATTTGTTTACACACAGTTAAATGGTTTCAAGTATTTCTTCCTAACACTAGTAATTCTATTTAATATTAATCCTTTGTTTGCACACAGTTAAATGGTTTCAAGTATTTCTTTCTAACACTAGTAATTCTTTTTAATATTAATCCTTTGTTTGCACACAGTTAAATGGTTTCAAGTATTTCTTTCTAACACTAGTAATTCTATTTAATATTAATCCTTTGTTTGCACACAGTTAAATGGTATCAAGTATTTCTTTCTAACACTAGTAATTCTTTTTAATACTAATCCTTTGTTTGCACACAGTTAAATGGTTTCAAGTATTTCTTTCTAACACTAGTAATTCTATTTAATATTGATCCTTTGTTTGCACACAGTTAAATGGTTTCAAGTATTTCTTTCTAACACTAATAATTCTATTTAATATTAATCCTTTGTTTGCACACAGTTAAATGGTTTCAAGTCTTTCTTTCTAACACTAGTAATTCAATTTACTATTAATCCTTTGCTTGCACACAGTTAAATGGTTTCAAGTATTGCTAAGACTAATAATTCTAAGTGGGTTTAAGAATTGATATTTAACGAAAATATTTCTGTTCAATATTAATTATTTGTTTGCACACAGATAATAGTTTTAAATAGTATTAACACCGATAATTATATTTGATATTAGTCATTTGTTCGCTCACCCTTAAGTGTTTTCAAATTTAGTGAATGATAAAATAGTTTTATTTAATTCACAGATGGGACCCGAACAAGTATGACCAGTCTTGGTCACAGTATGGCTGGGAGTAATGTCAAAGAAGGAGTACTCTCCACTTGCAGAATCATCACAAGAGAAGCCTCATTCTCAGATGCAGTTTAGTGACATGGCCAGAACATTATATATATATATATATATATATATATATATATATATATATATATATATATACGAGGAGCATACGATAAGTTTCCAGACTCTTTTCGTATGGGCAATTAAAATTGTCGTAGACTCTTGAAAATTCAGTATGTTTTTGCTATACAGCTTATGAGATGACTGACCAATTTTTATGATTTCAGGTTCAATCTATAGGTTAAATATAATCTAACTGCGCTTCTTTCACTACAATGATTTTTGCATTTAAACTGCATATTTATGCTAAACTGAATTGTTTAAAATAGAACTGTTTTGACATTGGAACTGCGTACTAGTGCTGAACTGAATTGCTCAAAATAGAGCTGTTTTGACGTCTAGACTGTGTACTTATGCTGAACTGAATTATCTGAAATAAAACTGTTTGACATTTAACACTGTGCATTGCCCAGTCTGCTGGGGCTGAAGAATACACTGACTGCACCTCTGCAGAGGGGTAAGACCCCCCCCTAATGAGTGTCCTGCATATGACACTAAACAATCTGGTGGTGAGGTTCTAGCCGTGCTGGAGCTTTGGGGAATCCGGAGTACCCCTTCATTGCCATCGCTCCCAGGTCCACTCTGGCCCGGAGTGGTAGCACCTGATAGGGCCCTATCTATGAGTAAAATAGAACAGCATACTTATTCTAAACTGAATTGTTCGACTAAACTGAATAGCTTGAAATAAAAATGTTTTTGACAATTAAACCGTACATACATTTAAACTGTGTACTTACGCTAAACTGAATTGTTTTAAATAGAACACATTATTTACATAAAAAGGGATTTGGCGTTGGATAGCCTCCAGAGGTTGATGTTCCATAAAACCCAACTAACCAAACCAAACCATATATATATATATATATATATATATGTATCATCATCATCATGTCGAGCCTCTAGCACGGATATCTCTGACACTCTCACGCCACTTCTCCCTATCGTTCATCGCCTCCGGTAGTTCTTCAGACCTGCATCCCGTATTCTCACAGAGCTGCTGTATGTATGTTCGAGCTGGTCGTCCTGCTTTTGCTCGGCCATATGTGGGAGTCCATAGGAGTACATCACCTATGAGCTCGTCCCTGCATCTCCAGCAGTGTCCTGCACGTCTGGTTCGTCTAGCTTGGATAGTTTTCCTGATGGGAGGTAGGTGGCCGTATAGTTGGTGCCTTGTGGAGTGTTTCCGCCAGGACTTGTTCAATATTGCTCGCAACATTCTTCAGCTTCCGGGGTTCTCAAAAACGTAAGCATAATATTATCTATAGACACCATAATTAACTACCTGAAATAGAATCCTAATCGACCTTAACGTAAATATAAAAAGAATATGACCTGAACAGTTAAGAATATGATTAGCAACTAACGAAAAATAGATTCGAAGCAAGAATTTACAAAATAGCTTGTCAGAAATTTTCGATAGCAATACGTCAGCGAAAATTACTATACCTTGAAAAAAAAAAGCGATATGAATGATTGTTATGGTAAAACACCTTTACACTTATGACCACAAATCTGACTTTAGTAATGTTTTTGTAAGGAAAAAAAGAACTCAATTTATCAATACAAAATGTGTTGTATACCCACGATAATCATCTCGGGTTTCTTATTTTAATGCCATATCAACCTTTGTAGGTTATTTAATGTCAAAGCTATTCTCCAAGAAGAACAGTAGTGGTACTATTTAACCCATAGCTGGCAGGATAAGAGGGTTCATACCTTTCCTATGGGTATTTGCCCGGAAGTGAACGTAATAGCGCGACTGGAGTACGAACTCGCTTACTACGATTCCGCAGTCCATCGCTTTAACCATTACACCACGAGGACACCCCCGATAATCATCTCAGTCACAAACATGATACAACACATTAACAAATGCATGCGGATACAAATACCCCGGTGACTCCGTTGTTCAGGTACGAACGTTTATTAACTATTTGACTTCTGAGTTCGGTTCTTTGACACGAGGAGAGAGAGACACATTTCTTAAGAGTTTTTCGTATCATACTATGCTAACAAAACTTAAACGCTCGGCACATCTCGTGGAGTTTTAGATCTCCTTTCAACTTCGCTGGTGGGGAGCCGAAAAACTTAACAGTATGCCTCAACGGTCGAAACCCCAATTTCTCAAAACCATGACCTTAATTCAACTTCCCAACATCAACGTTATGGTCGGAACTCAACTTCTCAACTAGCTGCCTCAATGGCAGATAACCCCAGTGTCCAAGTCAACTTTCTAACTCTCGACTCTATGGCAGAGAACTCAGTTCTCTATGCCCAAAGACAGAGATAAAATCGTCTGTCGTACATGGCCCGAAGTCAACTCCCAACTGACGTCTTTTTCAAAATACCCATATTCTCAGCCCATCGCTTCCGGGCATGACGTCATTCACACTTCAAAACCCATTTCCTATCTAGGGTTTATTATGACGATTATGATTGTCATATCCTGTGCACGTGCGTAAACTGTGTGACAATACCCCTTCGGCCCTCCGTATTTATCAACTCCTTTGAAACAATTCTGTCTTGGCCAGTGAATCATCTAGAGATTTCCGCCTGGGCATTTCACATTTCTTTATGGCCACAAGAAATACAACCGAGGGAGTGGGAGAAAAAGAACAAAGAACAAACGAACAATATGGGCTTGGGTCGACTCAAAGTGCAAGAAGTGGGGTTCTGTGACACTGCATTCACTGTGCATCTGTAGACTATCGCTAACGTGTAGTTTTCGTGAACTTTCTACTAGGCTACTAGGAATGCCAACTCATCTTGTCTGGTCTTCCCTCACTGCTGACCGTTGTCGACTCAGGACTGCGAACTTATCTTGTCTGTCTTCCTCTCTGCCCTTGGACTATCTCACGCCGACTGGTCTCTTCTGCTGTCCGTTGTCGACTGCTCCTCTGCGTCACCCTTCGTCAACTGCCTTCTCTGGGTTCCTTTTAACCAACTGTCTTCTCTGGCGTTCCCTTGCCCACTTCCGGTCTCGTCGAAGATCTCGAGCTCTGGCCTTTGTTTGGTTTCGCGCCAAAACAGACAAAGGGATCGTCGGCTTGGCGGACCACTCACATAGTGTCACACTGTACCCAATGTCTGTGCACCTGAACTAAGAACCGAATAGTTCAAAGCCCAATCAAACTGAATGATGAAATATAATTAACGAAAAATGATTAATATAAAAAAAATCATTCCGTAATTATATAACAAATGCACGGAAATTCCTTTCATTCAGAAAATTTTCATAAATTTCAGGCTAAATTTCTGCAATATATTTCCTGTACTCATCGCATCAATTCGTATCAATATATATATATATATATATATATATATATATATATAAATAACTTGAAGCATCTTGTGTGTCATCTAGCCACACTGAAGAATTGTAATACAACGAAACAGTCTGTCTGTGGATGACAGCATATATATATATGTTAAAATAAGTAGATGGATAAATCAGAAACTTACAAAGGTTTAGCAGTTGTGATATTTCATTATTTTATTGCAAGAATTTCTTCAGACTAAATATTTTTTTAGTTTTTCTACGTTTAAGCAAATGAGGCAAGTAGATAAAATAACGGCGAAAATAAAAGTATAAAAAGGAGAGGGAGATGGTCTAAATAGAAGAGGTAGGTAAGGGGAGAAATAGAAAAAGTCAGACATGACCGATAAAATGAAACGCAGTTTCTTCCAAGTAGCGGTCGTATCGATACTGCTATATGGATGCACTAAATAGACGCTAACTAAAAAGATGGAGAAAAAGCTTGACGGCAACTACACAAGAATGCTGCGAGCAATATTGAACAATTCCTGGAGGCAACACCCAACAAAGCAGCTGCTGAAAAGCCAACCACCACCCATCACGAAACCTATCAAAATTAGACTAACCAGACATGTGAGACACTGGGACCCCTTCACATGGCCGACCAAAGATAGGGCGACCAGCTTGAACCTACATGCAGCATCTCTGTGAGGATACGGGATGTAAGTCTGAGGACCGACCGGAAGCGATGGACGATAGGGAGGAGTGGCGAGAGAGGGTCAGGGATATCCGTGCTGATGGCGCGACATGATGATGATGATGATGATGATATATGGAGTTGGTGGATGATTAGTTAGTTTGTACCGTAAACAAATATATATATATATATATATATATGGGGATGTATTACCTTATACTAGGTATAAGAATTCTCTCCTTCACCATTTTGGTGTCTGATGATTGTCTTTTGCTCCGCATTTGATTTCTTTTAGATACATTTTTAACATAACAGTATAATGGAGGTGCCCGTGGTGTAATGGTTATCGTCGTCGGAAATGGACATGGTGACACGAGTTCAAATCCTGGACGAGTCTGATTGCATTTCACATAGCACCAATACCCTTGGGAAAGGTATGAATCCAATTATTCTTCCTCCAGCTAAGGGTAAATAATAGGACAGACTGAGTTCTTCAGACTTAGCGGGGCAACGAGTGTAGGAGAAGGAAAACTCTGACTTTAAACCTGTTAAACTCTGCTAAAAATTTACCTTGTGTCATATCCTGCCCGAGTGGAGGGGTTGGTAAATAGGATTATATGCTTTATACCAGCTCTTTTTTTCTTTTTCGAAGCATTAAATCAATTTCCAGAAAATAAATGTTACATTTACTAAACAGGGCCTCCCCCCCCACACACACACTCGTGTATATATATATATATATATATATATATATATTTGGAGAAAGTATCGACGTTTATAAAATGCAAGATCAGGCGTTATATTTACAATGAAATATTGTGAGAACTTAACTTCGACATACACGCATAATCCGAACGTCTCGTACCACACAGTTATTGGCTCAAGAGCCCCATTTTTGGCATGGTTCCAGTTCTATTCAATGTCCCAGCCATCTTAATACATTTCACACTGGTACCTATTTAGTCTAATATGAACCAGCTTGGCACAGCTACTGACTACGTAATTGATAAAAACTGTTTTGCTTGGAGAAATCCTTTTACAAAGTCGACAAGATGTACAAATGTCCTGGCAAAGAAGGAATCTTTCACGGGCCTAACTGCATGCTGACACAGAATTTAGTAATCATATTAGTATAATTAGACCGAATTTATAAGATCTCTTCGCATCCCAGTATGTCAATATTGTCACGACACTAATCAAACACATAGAATGAATAAATATATAGGGTGTGTAAAACTATTTGCAATATTTTATTTATGAGAGGAACTATCCCTGGATGCATTTGCTGAAGATGTGAACGTGACGAATCCTACAGGACTGTGAGATGCCAAGCTCGCATGATACTCTCCGAGTGCTACTCGCCAGAGTAGCACTCGGAGAGTATCATGCGAGCTTGTATTTAATGTATTTCTGGCTCAGGTTCGGAACCTCAGGTTCGAGCTTGTATTTAATGATTTCTGGCTCAGGTTCGGAACCCCCGGTTTTATGCCGACAGTTATATCATATTAAGTATCCCTATCTAATAAAAAGAATGTGCACATATTCAAGTATTTCTATCAAACACCAATAATTTGTATTCAATCTTTTGGTTTCAAGTAAGAAATAATAATAAGTAAGCACAGGGCCATTGGCCTAATGAATGGAGTGTTCACCAATGGTCCGGGAGACCGGGGTTCAATCCTAGGTCGAGTTATACCAAAGACTCAAACAATGGTACATGATGGCGCCTTGCTTAACACTCAGCAATATAAGGTAAGGATGAAAGGTAGAGTGGAACAATCCAGAGAAAGGAGTGGCGCCCTCACCTACACCTCCATGTGGTAGCTATTGAAAAGGAAGCCTTCGAATCACCCTCGACTAAGGTTACCAATTTTATATAATTAAGGAATCATTTTTTATATTAATCATTTTTCGTTAATTATATTTTATCCTTCAGTTTGGTTGGGCTTTGAACTATTCGGGTTAAGAGTTCAGCTGCATAGTCATTGGGTACAGTTTTACGCTCGTCCGGCTCCAAGGCACTTGTTGTACCGTTACAACAATTTCTGGAAGGCCCCATAGAAGTCCTCTTGTGTGAGCGTGTCAATGTCCTTCGTCACAGCCTCTTTCATCTCCTCAATTGTCTCATAACGACAGCCTCTGAGCTTAGGGAATAAGCAAAAGTCACAGGGAGCAACGTCTCGACTCTAGGGAGGCTGAGGAAGTGTTTTCATGCCCATCTTGGTCAAATAGTCTGTGACAAGGATAGAGTTGTGGACTGGTGCATTGTCCTGGGGGAAATGACACTGACCCGATTTGAAGAGTGCTGGCCTTTTCCCTAGGAATCTCTTCCTGAACTCCCTTAAAACCTCAACATAGTAAACCTAACCCTAACCGTTTGGCCAATCAACTCTGGTCTGTTGATTTCCTTACTCCTCCCACACCTCTCATCATCCGTTACAGATTCCCTGCCTTCCTTGAATCTCTTATGCCACTTAAAAACTGGTGCTCAATTCATGCAAGATGCTCTAAAAGCAGTCTGAAGCATTACATACGTTTCTGTGGCATTATTTCCAAGTTTAAAACAGAATTTTATTGCATATCGTTCTTCTAAAGTGTCAGATTGCATTTTTGAAATTCACCAGCTGTGACAATCAGGCTTTTGTGGGGGGGGTATTCCAATTGTTGCTGTAGCTGTTCATTTAAACTTGAAATCGGAAAAATTGGTCAGTCATCTTATTAGATGTATAGCAAAAACATTTTCAAGGGTCTACGACAATTTTAAATGCCTGTACAAAAAAGTCTGGAAACTTATTGAATGCACCATGTATGTATATGCAAAGTATACAACACCAGCTTTTACTTTTTAGAAGCTCCAAGCAATTTTTAAATCAAATAATTCACAAACAGTTATATGGTTTCAAAAAATCCTTTCTTATACGAATAATTTGTCGTACGGATCTCTTTGGATTAAACCGTATTACCTCTCTCCGTTAAAGTGTACCTGAGAGTAATGCCAATGAAGGTGTGACTTCATATTGTGAAAAAAGAATTCACTCTTTTTTTTTAACAATTAGGGTACAAACATTATATGAAAAAGATATCTGGGTATATGAATCGAATATTTTAGATAAAATAGTGCGTTTTCTTTTCATTAGGATCGACCAACATCAGTATGTTTTTGTCTTTCTAATCTTCTTGTTGATAATCAATCTTGCTTTTAATAGCTTGAAAGATATGCACCAGTAGAGATTTCATATTTTTTACTAACATAAAACGTTTACCGATTCCTTAACAAGGTGTAAAATATAAGCATTCTTACGAAAATCTCTTTGGTGTCCGAAACTGCAGCTGTATTGATTCGGCATTTTTACATTAAATAACAAACGCTTTGTAAGTGAAAGAATTTAAATATGTTTGTAGATTTTTTTTTTTAGATATACAACAGAATAGAACATTCGCCATTAAGCAGGTATGAACAAAAACAGACTTTTACTGAAGGAATTTCGACAAAAAGCTTGACGGTAACTACACAAGAATGCTGCGAGCAATATTGAACAAGTCCGGGATGTAACACCCCACAAAGCAGCAGCTGTACGGCCACTTGCCACCCATCTTGAAAACTATCCAAGTTAGACGAACCAGACATGCGGGACATTACTGGAGATGTAGGGACCAACTCATAAGTGATGTGTTCCTGTGGACCCCTTCACATGGACAAGCAAATGCTGGACGACCTGCTCGAAGCTACATATAACAGTTCTGTGCCTTGAAGACCTGTCGGAAGCAATGGACGATAGTGAAGGGTAGCAATGAAGGGTCGGGGATATCCATGCTGATGGCGTGACATGTTGATGATGATGATATTTAAACCAAGGCAGTAGCAGTTAAGCCTTTGTGCAGAAGAATGAATGAACCTACGGCATTCCCTCTGAAAAATGCGAGGAAGGAAACACAACTATGAGGATACCTCAAGTAAAACTGCCTGCTGTCTCTCTGAAACAGATGTCCAATATGACGAATCTCTCTCTCTCTCTCTCTCTCTATATATATATATATATATATATATATATCAATCTATCTTTCTCCATCTCTCTCTCTTTCTTTTTCTCTCTCATGAATTTTCATATTCAAATTCATGATTTGTACCTACCATTACGCGAAAAAAAATAACCTTCGAGGAGATAGGACATTCCACCTTTCAAGTTGTTAATAATATTTGTTTCTTTATAACAAATTCTCTGGTTCCTACGATAACCTTGCGCCGTGTCCGCCCTCTTCCTTCCTCGAAGAAAGGGGCTTAGCCAAATAGATATCTGCCATCTTTCTTTTTTTTTTTTTTTTCTTACGTATGTGAGACGGATCTCTGGGGAATATACTAGACGTTTAGGGAGCTCCTACGTGGGAGTACCAGAAGGATTATTTGTTTTTCCCGCACCTCTAGAATTTTCTGAACTTATAACACATAAAACAAAGATAGCAGAATTAATACCTCCATGAAAGTGTTGGTGAATTTAATGGAAATGTTGTTCTGCTGAGATAAGTTTATTATAATTCTGAGATTTAAATCTGAATGAATGATTATTTATTCTAATATGAAACGGTAATTTTGATTCTCCAATATATTTTTGGAGCAACCTTTGCATTGTAATTGGCAATTCATGTTTTTGCATCATAAACCTTATCAGAATTGTTTCTCTGACTATATACGTATTAATTAAAATGAATGAATGTTTCGACGTGTCTATTAAATCCTACCCAAGATTATATATGTTATATAAATAGGAAGATCAACTAACCGAAATTTTGATGGGAAAGAGAAATAGATTGTGTCTGGGTGGTTTTTAGGATTAGTCTTCTACGTCTGGGAAATATCTTCTTCTTCTTCTTCTTCTTCTTCTTCTTCTTCTTCTTCTTCTCCTCCTCCTCCTCCTTCTTCTTCTTCTTCTTCTTCTTCTTCTTCTTCTTCTTCTTCTTCTTCTCAGAAGTGGTCGTTCGTTGCGATTAAGGACTATTGTTATCTAAAGATAAAAGTTATGTACAAAATCTGTTTTGTGTTAAGTGAAAAATAAAACGCTGTTATAGAAAAAGAACAAAGCTTCGATATCTATAAAAAAAAAAAAAAAAAAAAAACAGCAACAACAAACATTCAACATCTGTTGTAGTCTTGTTAGAATTCTCCTCAAAACCACTACAATCCCATCCTTCTAAAATCAGTGTCACTCAAAAATCATAGATCAATTTATTCTGTATAAGGATTAAACTTTTACCTAACGACCATAAAAACAAGTCAGCTGACTAATGCAAAAGCATTTGATTTCAGTGCCGTATTCGTCTCAATTCTCGAAAAAAATCAACTACCCTTAAATTTAACCAGGGTGGTCAATTACGATTGATATTAATTAGATTTAGTTTATTTGTTTAACGGTGTGTCAATTTCTTATGGGCCATTTAATGCCAAAATGTATTCCATTAGTAAATCTTTGATAACATCTACAGCTCTGTTTTCGATGTTTCATTGCATTTTATTTTTAAATGCAATTTTATATGTTTAAAATAATTTGTGAAAGTTGAATGATATCAAGTACACTGATCTATCATAATTTGGGCTTCGTTATTAGTCTAATGGGTAGAATATTCGCCAATGATCTGGGAGATCGGGGTTCAATTTCAGGTCGAGTCATACCAAAGACTCAAAAAAGGATACTTGATGCTACCTTGCGTAGCGCACAGCATTATAAGATATGGATCAAGGGTAAAGTGGAAGAATCCAGAGAATGGAGTAGCGCCCTTCCTTACACCTTGGTGTAGTAGCTATTGAAACGGGGCCCTACGAGTCACCCTCGACTAAGGTCAACAAATTTACTTTACCCTATTTACCCAACCCCTCCGCTCGGGCAGGTTATGACGCAAGGTCAATTTTCAATCGGGGTTTAACTGGTTTGAATTCAGAGTTTTCCTTCTCCTCGACTAGTTGCCTTACTAAGGCTGAAGAACCTAGTCTGTCCTACTATTTACCCATAGCTGGAGGGAGAATAATTGGATTCATACCTTTTCCAAAGGTATTAGTGCTATGTGAAAATGCAATCAGTCTCGTCCAGAATTTGAACTCGTGTCGCCGTGTCCATTTCCTACGACGATAACCATTACACCACGGGCACCAAATTTACTTTATAAAGTTTCAAGTATTCCAACCTAATACAAATAATTCATGCCCTATCATAGAGTTTAAAGTAATTGTAAAATAATTACTTATATTTGATAACAATAATTTACATGCAGACATTTATATGGAATCAAGTATTCCTATCTAATACAAATAATCAACAAGCTGATCGATTTGATCCACAGATGGGAACATGACACTCCCGGTCAGAATGGACTGGGGAGGGATGACAATAAGGGTGTAATTCCATACTCTATAAATCTCTTAAGCCTCGTCACGTGATGTAGTTTTCTACCATACCCAAAATAAGCCATTTTTAGAGAGTCCCTTGCTGTGGGCCTATTCTAAGACAAGCTAGTAATTAAGACGCTTTCATTAATAATTCATATAAAATGGTATCCCACCTCCCTTTATAGACTTCTGTATCGTTAATATTTGAGAAAAAAGTTTTGATGGAAAGTCAAGTAATCGGAAAATAATGTGTGTTAAATATGGAAATTTAAGATCACTCGCTAAAGTATCCCTTTACGCAAAGCAATATATATATATATATATATATATATATATATATATATATGAAAGTAAATATGGATAAAATCCGACGGTATGAAGGTAGCAGGAAAAAATATAATCCAAATAGGTGAATATATCATGATGTGAAGTCGACGTTAACGTTTCGGTTTTAATAACCATCATCAGGAGTTGGATATAAAATAGTTCACAATATCGATGGGTGATTGCTGAGATGACAGGAGCAAATGAGAAATATACAACGAAAAGATAGATAAACATGCACATAGCGTTCAAAATTCAAAAGTCATCAGAACGTGTTTGGCACGTGGAAAAATATTAGAAAATGTAGGGTTTTTCAAAGAAACGAGACAAAACCTCCCGTTTATTGAGAAATACACAACAAATAAGTTTTCATATGTATAGATCATTAGGAATCATCCATGTTAAATGTTAAATATTTTATATCCAAGTCCTGATGATGGTTATTATAACCGAAACGTTAACGTCGACTTCACATCATGATATATTCACCTATTTGGATTATATTTTTCCTGCTACCTTCATATATATATATATATATATATATATGTTATATATATATATATGTTATATTGTCATCTACAGCATCGTAACGACACAATAAATAAACAGACGCAGGAAGACTTCTTTAGAAAAATATTTGTACCTCTCACTTTATTGTAAGGTTTGAAAGGATTGTGTGGGGTTCCACTGTGGGAGGGAGTTGGAGGCTGAACAGAAACTGCAATGTCTTGACCCCTACTCTTATGACCGTCAACGTTATGTCTTTCTCGTTCACCAGATGCTCCTGGGTGATGGCTTTCTTTACTGCATCTTATCAGCAAGTTATCAGGGCCCCAAGGCCCCAAGGCCTGATTTGGCTTTCCCTACCACACCTCGTCTATAACTCCGTCCGATCTCTAAAAGGAACTGTCTTGACTTCTGTCTTGACTGAGTTATATAATGGTTCAACGCCCACTCAGTCGCCTACTCGATCTTTGGAATTGCATGTTGGATCGTCGTCAAGCGGAAATAACTGTTATGCAGTTCAGAGGTCTCTCTCTTCCGGTGCGTCAGTCTATGAGAGAATTATGGAATTTTTTACCTCGTCCCATTTCATCAGCTAATTTCCGCCCACGCGATTTCCTCTAATAACTGCCATTAAAATGTGTCACTTTCTTCTGGTGCATCACCTTGGAATGGCGTTTTTGGCCGGGTCGAAGGCCAAAATACAACATATATATATATATATATATATGTGTGTGTGTGTGTGTGTGTGTGTGTGTGTGTGTGTGTGTGTGTGTACAGATAGAACTATTAAGAAAACTTGCATGAACAGAGTGCTCAATGCTATAATAGTAAAGCATATTTTAAACGTAAAAATATTAGATTTATGAACGCAATAAGTCCATCACATTAGTTCCAAGATAGAACATATAAATTCTATACAATATCCCTAATTGGTCACGTGCCGAAATTTTTTTTTAGAAATGGCGGCTTACTGATTAAACAGCCAACTCTTTCCCGATGTATAGATTTTCTATAGGTTATTTTTTTATATTTTTTAAACATCCATCGTTGATTTAAGATCACTAGATATCAACTCTTTTTGCCCGATGAGAGTTCATCAAAATCGAATTGCTATAATGTCGACTTTGTTTCTAAATAAATGTATCAATCAATTTGGATTACCTTGTTACCAATTTCTCTCTCTCACTCTCTCTCTCTCTCTCTATATATATATATATATGGGAAAAACTGGAAATAAATCCGACTGTATGAAAAGGTAAGAGATGAAAAAGCACATGGTCTCCTGAGGATGATTTCACTTTAAAAAAAAACTTATCAACGTTAAATCTTTCGGTTTTTAAACCTTCATCAGGGCGTGTGAGTTAGAAAATGAAACGAAAAAAATAAGAAAATTTTTAAAACATTCTATTTCTGTTCGTAATGTTGTTTCAAATTTGTATGATGTAATTAGCGTCCAAGTTTTTTTTATGTTTAAATAAATTTTGAAACGCTAATTACCTCACACAAATTTGAAACAGAAAGCTACAAACGAAAATAGATGTTTTTAAAACTTTCACATTTTCGTTTTATATAATAACTTACACGCCCTGATGAAAATCTAAAAACCGAAACGTTTAACGTTCGCAAATATTTACACAAATAAAATCGTCCTCTAAAGAAATTGCGTTTTTTCATCTCTGTGCATTTTCATATATATATATATATATATATATATATATATATATTTCATTCTGTAACATTTTGAAAAAAATCAATATCGGGCCATTTACTTTTTACTATATATATATATATATATATATATATATGGGGGGATCATTAAATAATAATACCCTGTCCGGTGGCAAAAGCTGTTTGGTAGCACCAGAAGTGGCAGTACCGCCTTGAGCTACCGAAACTGTTATCACCCTTGGTTGGTGGCTGATGAGGACATGGTATCGCACGTGCTTTCACACGTTGTATGATGAAATATATATATATATATATATATATATATATATATATATATATATATATATATATATATGGGGGGTGTTTCATTAAATAATAAAGACAAATTTTGTCTATATAATTTTGTTAAGATCCTTTCAAGTTTCCTGATAAGGGTCTGTGTTTCAGGTGGGAATTGGTGGATGAATTTACCAATATTGTCCCAAGCGCTTTAGGACCTTTCATAGGCCATCACCAGGGGTTGCTTGCACGTATAAATAGTGTTTTGTAAAGAGTTTTTGAAAGTTTTTTTTAGGTTTTTATAACATAACAAGATTACGTAAATGCAGAGTTGGATAAAACTGAGATGCTGATGATTTTAAAAAATAGAACGCTATCAACGGATATAAAATATTATTAAAAAGTATGGAATATTTTTTTAGAAAATTAAGGCATTTCAAAACATTGTCGCTATATTCAAAATTAATTCTATTGCTTTTAGGGTTTTTTTTAAATTTTTTATATGAAGGGCTTCTAGGATCTGTTGTCGTAGCTTATTAATTTCGTGTGCTATTGTAGCGGTGTTTTCAAGTTGAACTTTTCGAAATTTGGATTTGGGATTTGAATGGATTTCTAGGGAACTGTTAAAATACATAAATTGCCCAGTCGGCTGGGGCTGTAGAATACACCGACTGCTTCTCTGCAGAGGGGTAAGAACCCCCCAACGAGTGTCCTGGATATGACACTAAACAATCTGATGGTGAGGTTCAAGCAATGCTGGAGCTTTGGGGAATGCGGAGTACACCTTCATTGCCATTGCTCCCAGGTCCACTCTGGCCCGGAGTGGTAGCACCTGATAAGGGTCCTATCTATGGGTAAAATACAACTAAACCGCGCTTCTTTCACTATACTGATTTTTGCATTTAAACTGCGTATTTATGCTAAACTGAATTGTTTCAAATAGAACTGTTTTGACATTGGAACTGCTTACTAGTGCTGAACTGAATTGCTCAGAATAGAACTGTTTTGACGTGTATTGCCCAGTCGGCTGGGGCTGTAGAATACACTGACTGCGCCTCTGCAGAGGGGCAAGACACCCCCTAACGAGTGTCCTGATATGACACTAAACAATCTGATGGTCAGGTTCCAGCAGTGCTTGAGCTTTGGGGAATCCGGAGTACCCCTTCAATGCCATTGCTCCCGGGTCCACTCTGGCCCGGAGTCGTAGCACTTGATAGGGCCCTATCTATGGGTTAAATAAAACTAACGGCATACTTATGCTAAACTGAATTGTTTGAGTAAACTGAATAGCTTTGAAATATAAATGTTTTTGACAAATAAACCGTACTTACATTTGAACTGCGTGCTTGTGCTTAACTGAATTGATTGAAATAGAACTGGTTTTTTTCGACATTAAAAGTGTATTTACACTTAACTGAATTGTTACATATAACTGCAACTGTTTTTTGACATTGAAACTGTATTTACACTAAACTAAATTGTTTAACATAGAACTGTTCTGACATATAACTGTGTGTAAACAAAATCTGTACTTTTACAAAACTGAATTAGCTGAAGTAGAATTGCTTGACTAAATTGAATAGCTCGAAATAAAAATGATTTTTTGCAATTAAACTGTACTTACATTTAAAACTGCGTGCTTTTGCTAAACTGAATTGTTTTAAATTGAACAATTTTTGACACTGAAACTGGACTTACCCTAAACTGAATAGTTTGAAATAGAAATGTTGTTGACAATTAAACTGTGTATTCATGCTAAACCGAATTGTTTTTAGACGGCAATTATACAAGAATGTTGAGAGCAATATTGAACAACTCCTGGCAGCAACACCCCACAAGGCACCAACTATACGGTCACCTACCACCTATCACGACAACTATCCAAGCTAGACGAACCAGACATGCCAGACACTGCTGGAGAAGCAAGGACGAGCTCGTAAGTGATGTACTCCTGTGGACCCCCGCATATGGCCAATCAAAAGCAGGACGACCAGCTCGAACATACGCACAGCAGCTATGTGATGATACGGGATGTAACCCTGAAGACCTGCCAGAGGCAATGAATGATAGGGAGACGTGGAGAGAGAGGGTCAGGGATATTCGTGCTGTCCGCATGACATGATGATGATGATAATGATGATGGATTTGGCGTTAAATAACCTATAAAGGTTGATATGCCATAAAACCAAACCAAACTAAAATACATAAACCTGGCTATTCACTTAGACAAATAATTTCACAGGTAACAACACCCACACACCAACTTACAAAAACTATTAACGATCTAATCAAGTTCTTCTTTTATTTATTTTATTTTGTTATAATTACTTATCAAAAAATTTTTAAAAAATAGATTAGCGATAACTGTATAAAAATTAATTTAACTATATTTTCAATTATCATCATCATCATCATGTCATGCCGCCAGCACGGATATCCCTGACGCTCTCTCACCACTTTTCCCTATCGTTCATTGCCTCTGGCTGGTCTTCAGGGTTACCTCCCGTATTCCCAGATAGCTGCTGAATGTATGTTCGAGCTGGTCGTCCTGCTTTTGCCCGGCCATATGTGGGGGTCCATAGGAGTACATCACTTATGAGCTCTTCTCTGCTTCTCCAGCAGTGTCCTACACGTCTGGTTCGTCTAGCTTGGATAGTTTTCGTGATGGGAGGCAGGTGGCCGTATAGTTGGTGCATTGTGGGGTGTTGTCGGCAGGACATGTTCAATATTGGTCGTTGCATTCAAGTGTAATTGCCGTCTAGCTTCTTCTCAGGTCGTTTAGTTTGTGTCCAAGTAGTGCATCCATACAGCAGTATCCATACGACCGCTGCCTGGAAGAAACTGCCTTTCATTTTATTTGTCAGATCTGATTTCCATATGATTGAAAGTCTCTCGTTAGCTGTCCATGCCTTCGTTTGCCGCGTGTCGATGTCCTTTTCGGTTGATGAGACGCTGCTTCCTAGGACGAATTTGTCTACTAGTTTCAGAGAGGTTCTGTCAAGTGTGGAGATGTCGCCTGTAATATTCAGATATATTCTAACTTTTTCTTCTTTATGACTCGAAATCTTTCTCGATAAACATACATAACTTCAATTCTATGCAATATTCCTAATAAGTCAAATGACGTCATTTAAAACAACAAACGCTGATTCACTAATTAAACGCCCAACTTTTTCTTATTATACAAATTTTCCCCTAGTTTTTTTTTTTTTTTTTTTTTGTATTTTGCATTTTTAAACATCAATCGTTGACATAAATCGCTAATATCACCCCTCATGGTCCTGATCATGGTTCAGTAGAACCGAAACGCTATAGTGTCGACCTCTCAATAAATCTCTCCTTCCACTTGGATCGTTGTTATCAATTTTTCTACATATTGTCGGATTACAATCCTTTATTTACTTTTCTAATTATAATTCAAGTTTATTTAAGTATATTTTCTTTTACCTGTTATTGACTTCTTTAAAGTTACGTTTCTTAAAATGTAATTAGCGTCTGAAATTCTAACGTTCATTTTAACGGGGTTTTTTTTTGCATTAACATATGAATAGTAATTGCTAATGTAATAATAACAATAATATTCATAATACCAATATTAATAATAACAATATTTTTCCCGTGTGATTAAGTAAGAAACGGTTACTGTAAACGCGTAATAACATCAACCGCCGAAAGTAAACGCGTTTTGTTTTGTTTTTTAAATCATAAACTGCACTCAGAAAATGAAGACTAACGCCCAATGTAGTCTCTGCATTTAATTGAGCTGGCGTATATATATATATATATATATGATTCTCTTAATGCCCTGTCCGGTGGCAAAAGCGCCAGGGGTGGCAGTACCACCTTGAGCTACCGAAACTGTGTTATCACCCCTGGATGGCGGCTGATGAGGACATGGTATCGCACGTGCTTTCACACGTTGTATGATGAAAAAAAAAAATTATAATACCAATATTAATAATCACAATAATAAAATGAAAATAAGAAGTGCTAAATACATTCATTTATTTGTCTTATATCATTTTATTTCTATTTAGATTATCAATGTCCGTTCAGAAATTAATTAAACTATATTTTAACTATAATTGTGTATATTTTTCTTTTACTTTTCATGAAGATATTTTTTTTATATCAACACATGAATAGTTAGAGTCTTGGTGATGGTAAAGGTGCTGATAAACGTAGTAGTAGTAGTAGCAGTAGTAGTAGTAGTAAGAGTTAGCAGTAGTTGTTTAATAATGGGACTTTGACAGACACACAGATCACCTAATTTCGACCAGAAGACCAGACCTAATAATAATCAACAACAAAAAAAAAAGAGAATTTGCAAAATTGCCGACTTTGCTGTCCTGGCTGACAACAGAATAAAACTTAAAGAATGTGAAAAGAAGGATAAGTACCTCCACCTTGCTCGAGAATTGAAAAAGTGTGGAACATGAAAATGACGATTGTGCCAATCGTGATTGGTGTTTTTGGCACAGTAACTAAAGGATTATTAAAAGGCCTGGAGGATTTGGAAGTTGGCGGACGTGTGGAGACCATTCAAACGACATCATTATTGAAGACGGCCAGAATACTGAGAAGAGTCCTGGAGACTTGAGGAGACATGCTGTCACTCAAGCTCCAGTGAAAAACCCTAAAAAGACCGGTCCTTTTTATAATCAACAAAAAAGAGAATTTGCAAAATTGTCAACTTTGCTGTGATTGGTGCTTTAGATACAATAACAAAAGGATTATTAAAAGGCCTGGAGGACTCGGAAGTTAGCGGACGGGTAGTGACTATCCAAATGACAGCATTACTGAGAACGGCCAGAATACTGAGAAGAGTCCTGGAGACTTGAGGAGACTTGCTGTCACTCAAACTCCAGTGAAAAACCATCAGCTAATACTGATGTGAATAATAAATAATAAAGGAGTAAATAATAATAAGTTATAAATTTGTTGACTTTGCTGTCCCAGCTGACCACAGATTAAAACTGAAAGAAAGTGCAAAGAAAGGATAAGTACCAGGACCTTGCTTGGGAATTGAAAAGACGGTAAATTTTTAACCTTTAACCCATCGAATTCTAGCGAAAACTAAAAATCAGAGTCTACTTTTTTTGGCGAATACATGTAAACAACTAGAAAAAAATATCTGCAAAGAAGAAATTTTGAAGAAAACGCCAATATTTTAGAATTTTTGTTGTGGGGGGGGATCACTTTGTTATATAAATTTATGGTAAAATGATTAACAACTTCAGGACCAGCAAGCATTACTGACGACCAGAGATAGCGGTAAGAGACGTGTCACCGATCTTTTTTTTTTTTTCATTTTTTGTAGGGAAATCAGATGGAGAGGGTGGAGGTTATAACAAAGCTTATTTGGGGGTGGGGATTTTTTTCGCCAAATAATAAAAAAAAGGTGTGGAAACAATTTGGGGCATTTTTAATTCTTTTTTCATTAGTGATGAAAAGAATTAAAATTTAAAATAAAAGCCCGTTTCAACAGTTAAAAAGAAACAAAAAACAACAGGCTGTTTATATGTATACGCCAAAAGAAAAAAGCAGAATCTGATTTTTAGTTTTCGCTAAAATAGGATGGATTAAAGGATAAAAATTTACCGGACCATGCCGGAAGCAATTATACCAATCATGTTTAGTGCTTTTGATACAGTCACTAAAGGATTATTGACCGTGGTGTAATGGTTATCGTCGTAGGAAATGGACACGGTGACTAGAGTTTAAATCCTGGACGAAGCTAATTGCATTTCACATTGCACTAATACCCTTGGGAAAGGTATGAATCCAATTATTCTCCCTCCAGCTATGGGTAAATAGTAGGACAGACTAGGTTCTTAAGCCTTGGTGAGGCAACTAGTCTAGGAGAAGGAAAACTCTGAATTGAAACCTGTTAAACTCCGCTAAAAAATTGACCTTGTGTCATATCCTGTTTTAAAGGAGGGGTTTGGTAAATAGGATTATTAAAGGGATTGGAGGACTTGGAAATAACAGGACGAGTGGAGACCATCCAAACTACTACATTATTGAGAACGGCCAGAATACTGAGAAGAGTCCCGGAGACTTAAGGACACTTGCTGTCACTCAAACTCCAGTGGAAGACCATCTGCTAACACTGATGTGAAAACTGTCAAGGAGTAAATAAACATAATAACTTTTTTATAGAAAACTTCGCCGAAATACTAGAAAACATGACGCCTTTGTAATTTTTAAAAAAAGTTTTCTGTTATATTATCGAAGAAAACTGTATGCTTTCCTTTAAATTTTAAGTATCAGCCTAATATAAGTTATTTGGAGAGAGGGGAAAAGTAATGAAAAAGAAGTGGCTACTGATTAATTCGGGGATTTTTTAACCCACACATAAAACTTCTGAAGCTATGGGAAGCAGCATAGTGGATGTGAAGTTAGGCCGATGTACGCAATGTCGGGTCAACATCTGATGGTGGGCAGAAAAAACCCCACAGAACAACAATTGTCAGAAATAAGTAGTTCAGTCAGGAAATTACTTCTACTCTTCTATAAGATTGGCGTATATTCATAAGTTAAAAATACTGCTGTCGAAAGATTACCATGACTTTGATCCCAACCATATGTCATAACCTCAACGCCCTTCGTGCATATAGACAAGGAGCGAGTTCTGCTGAAATTGGAGCTTTGGCCTCAGTTTTCAAAAAATCAGCTACTGAACTCAAACCCAAACCTAAACAAAATTACTTAGATACAAAAGCACTGTACATATCATCATCATCATCATGTCGTGTTGCCAGCACGGATATCCCAGACCCTATCTCGTCACTTCTCCCTATCGTTCATCGCCTCTGGCAGGTCTCCAGGGCTACATCCTTTATCCTCTCAGAGGATTCGGCCATATGTGAGGGTCCATACGAGTACATCGCTTATGAGCTCGTCCCTGCTTCTCTAGCAGTGTCCTGCGTGTCTGGTTCGTCTAACTTGGATAGTTTTCGTGATGGGATGTAGGTGGTTGTATAGTTGGTGTTTTTTGGGGTGTTGCCCCCAGGACTTGTCCAAGATTGCTCGCAGCATTCTTGTGTAATTGCCGTCTAGCTTTTTTTCCAGCCGTTTATTTAGCGTCCAAGTAGTGCACCCATATAGCTGTATCGACACGACTGCTGCTTGGAAGAGACTACGTTTAATTTTATCGGTCCGTTCTGACTTCCATATGATCGATAGCTTATCGATAGCTGTCCATGTCTTCGTTAGCCGCATGTCGATATCTTTTTTGGTTGATGAGACACTGCTTCCTAGTTAGGTGAACTTGTCTACCAGTTTCAGAGAGGTTCCGTCTAGTGTGGAAATATCGCCTGTTTGATTAAAGCACATGTATTCAGTTTTGTGTGCATTGACATGGAGACCAACGCCTGCGGCGGCTTGTTCCAAACGATGCAGTAGTGTTTCGGCTTGGTTGGGTGTATTTGCCAGAATCGCTATGTCATCGACGTAGACGGCGTCGGTAATAGTTTTTGCGGGGTATCTTCTGCCTCTTTTCTTTGTCAGCTCGAAGCCTTTTTCTTTGATTTTATCTATCGATGTTCTAAGCAAGTGGTCTAGACAGATGATAAAGAGGTATGGAGCTAGCGTGTCCCCTTGTAGTACTCCTGCTATAATGTCGAAGTATTCTGTGTCTCCATCCGGTGAACGTACTTTCGCTTTGGTGTTTCTATAATGACAATTAACGTTAGAACTTTAAATAGAATAGGCTAACTACAAGAGCTAAAAGTGTCTCAGACAAAGCATAATATAGACATAGTGTTCCTACAAGAATGGATGGACATTAATCTCATTATATCTCTCAGTCAATGCCATCATTGGAGAAGTAAGAATGCTTCTCATTACACTTCATCGAGAAAAAAAAACCGAGAACGATAGTAACTATATTTAGGAGCAAACCCAGGACAATAATCATCTCATGCTATAGTCCTACCAAGGCTAGCGATGAAATGGACCTCATCACGTTATTCGAGATTGTCTAACTTCTACTGAGTTTTAAATTTTACTGATCTGACCTTCAACGTATTCTATTTGTTTTTGTTTGTTTTTTTTTTGTTTTTTGTAGGCTTTGATAAGTTCTTTTTGGACCTTCTTGTCACTAGCATCCCCAATCACAACATTCTAAAAACATTGAAAACATGAATGCTCAAATAGCTAAAGACGAAAACAACAAATTCTGTTTACGCAACTTGTCAAACGTGATGAGAAACAGAATTCTCTCTTAAGAACAGATTAACATGCCTTAAAACTAAATTCCAGAAAAGGAACGGAAAACTGTAGACCTACACATATGCATATATTGCTAAAGCCCAGATAAAATACATACTCTAAATAAGAAATAGGTCAAGAGTGCTCTGAACTGTGAGGCATATTCCTCTTTTGAAGGAGTATCTACTGATCACAGAATTGTCATAGCAAAAATACGTCAGAGCCTACACAGGAATACGACAAAAGCAGACAAAACCACACACTGTGACTGGTCTTCACTTAAGCAACAAATATACGATAACACAAAGAAACAAATTCGATTCTTAAGGATATATCCAGAACACTTACACCGGATGACGAATATGAGAACTTCATCCACGCCAATATGGAAGCAGCAGCAGAATGCACACTAACTAAACTAATAGTCAAATATAGAGTTCCGTGGGAGACACTTGCAGTTAAAAACAACGAGATAACGTGAAAAAAGCATCCCTATGTAATAAAAGAAACCCAACTAATGCCAACGATCTGAAACTTAAGAAGACACAAAGAGAACTAATTAACGCATCCCAAAAAGAACAAATAAAATATATTCAATGTCAGATGAATAAGATTAGAAACCCGGTAGAAAATAGACAATCTCGAATAGTGTGGCAGTAAATGAAATAAGTACAAAGAAGAGCACCTCCAGAGCTAAATTAAAAGCTGTTAGCCAAGAAGAATGTAAACAGAAGTGGAAAGAACATTTTAAGAATCTGCTGAGAAACTCCTCAAATGTTACAGAGAAACCTATCATGAAAATTATCAATAGCCAACTTGACATCAAACTAGGACAGTTTACTCGAGAAAAACTCAACTTAGTTCTAACAAAAATTAAAAACAAAGCTACCAGACTCGATGAAATACCTCCAGGAGTATGGAAGACAAGGAAATTTGATGACTCACTGCTTCGATACTGCAATGCTTTATATAATCAGAACACAATGGAGAAATGGAAAAAAGGCTGCGTTCTACCCGTCCCCTAGAAAGGTGACCCCAGAATCATCAAGTACTACCGAGGCATAACCTTTTCTTTCATAGCGGCTTGGGTTTATGGGGCACTGCTTCTCATTAGCATCGAACCAGAAATTTTAAAAAATCTTAAAAGAATCAAAATGGTTTTTCGGAGAAACCGATCCACAACATCACAGTAACTCGAAAGTCACGGTTTGCTCACCAGATGGAGACACAGACTTCTTTTACATTACTGCTGGTGTTCTCCAAGGGGATACATTACTCCATATCTGTTCATAATCTGCTAAGACTTAATTCAAACATCGATAGATCTAAGGGAAGAAAAGGGCTTTACACTAAAAAAAATCAAGAAGCAGATGATACACAGCAGAAACTATTACGGACGCAGACTACGCAGATGACATAGCGCTTCCTGCAAATACACCTGCTCACGCTGAATCCCTGCTGCAGAGTCTGGAGCAGGCAGCAGGTGGCATTAGCCTCCATGTGAATGCTGACAAAACGGAGAACATGTATTTTAATCAAAAAGGAGAAATATCCACTCTAAATCGCAGTTCTCTGAAATGAATGCACAAATTCACTCACCTCGGTAGCTAAGTCTTATCTACTGAAAGTGACATCAATATATGCCTAGTGAAGGCATGAGCTACTATCGAGAGGTTTTCTCACCTATCAGATAAAATAAAATCAATTTTTTTCTAAGCAGCGTCTGCGTCAATTCTACTGTATGGATGCACCACAAGGACGCTGACGAAGCGTAAAGAGAAAAAGCTAGACAAGACCTTCACAAGAACGTTACAAGCTGTATTAAACCAATTCTGGGAGCAACATCCCACGAAACATCAGTTGTACGGCCACTTACCTCCTATCTATGAAACCAGGTATACGGTACACTACTGGAGATGTAAGTTGGTTGGTTGGTTGGTTTGGTTTTATGGCATATCAACCTTTGTAGGTTATTTAACGCCAAATCTACTTTTATACAAATAGTCAGCTCTATTTCAAACAATTCAATTTAGCATGAGTACACAGTTTAATTGTCAAAAGAGTTCTAATTCAACTAATTCAGTTTAGTGTTAGTACAGATTTTTTTTTACACAGTTAAATGTCAAAAGAGTTCTATATTAAACAATTTAATTTAGTGTAAGTACAGTTTCATTGTCAAAAACAGTTCCATTTCAAACAATTCAGTTTAGCATAAGCACGCCGTTTAAATGTAAGTATAGTTTAATTGTCAAAAACATTTCTATTTTAAGCTATTCAGTTTAATCAAACAGTTCTAATTCAAACAATTCAGTTTAGCATAAGTGTGCAGTTCGTTCTTTTTAATCCATTGATAGGGCCCTATCAGGTGCTACCATTCTGGGCCAGAGTGAACCTGTAGGCAATGGCAATGAAAGGGTACTCTGCATTTCCCCAAAGCTTTAGCATCTTCTTGAACTTCACAATCATATTGTTTAGTGTCATATCCAGAACACTCGTTGGGGTGTCTTACCCCTCTTCAGAGATGCAATCGGTGTATTCTACAGCCCCAGCCGACAAGGCAATGGAGAAGTAAGGATGGACTAATAAGTGATGTTCTCCCGTGGACCATTTCACATGGACGTGCCTGTGTTGGTCGACCAAGAAGAATATACCTTAAACAGCTCTGTATGGATACGGGGTGTAGACTAGAAGACCTGCCGGGAGCGATGGATAATAGGGAAGATTTGCGAGAGAGAGTCAAGTAAATCCGTGCCATCTGTCCGACTTGATCATGATATATATAGCATTTTTGCATAACGTCACTGATGGAAAATAAAGATTACCAGCCAACTCTGTCGATAGAGCCAAGAATAGGTCAAATGGATTCGCTGCTGAGAGTTTATACCACGCCAAATTATATGTGTTCTAGAAATATTTGATACTATATAAATAGCCGTTTTATTACTCTTGGGAATGAGGAGTACTCCTTTGTTCATAGTTTGCCACTGGGTAACAGTTAGGCTCTTATTTATTCGACGAATAGATTTATTTTGAAATTATTAGGAATAGAGAGCAAAACTAGAACCCATATAACTATATACCATTATTTGTGTTTGATAAGAATACTTGCTACCATACAATAGTGTGTAAACTCCGCTTAAAAATTGACCCTGTCTCGTATCCTGCTCGAGCGATGGGGTTATATATATATATATATATATATATATATATTTATACATATAGTTTACTTGGGCGACCCGAAGATTTCTTTTTCAATAACTACTACAACAAGGTATTGGGAAGGCGCTAGCCCTTTCCTTAAATTGCTCCACTTTACCCTTGATCAGTAACTTATAATGCTGAATCTTAAGCCAGGTGGCATCAAGTACCATTTTTTGAGTCTTTGGTATGACTCGACCTGAAATTAAACACCGGTCTTCCGGACCACTGGCGAACACTCTAATAGACAATAGGCCGATATATATATATATATATTTATATATATATGTATCTCTGTGTGTGTGTGTTTGTGAGTGTGTGTGGGTGTGGGTGTGTGCTAAAAATGCAGTTTGCTATTTATATGTCTAGTTTGATGACTGCATTGGGGAGAAACTAACAATAACTAAGCACCGTTGACTCTGTGTCTACGATGCTTATATATATATATATATATATATATATATATATATATATATATATATATATATATATATTATTTTTAGACCTATCCCTGTTATTTTGGTGGCATGAAAAAATCTATATATATACATCCCTCTCTCTCTCTCTATATATATATATATATATATATATATATTATTATTATTATTTTTATTTTTTAAACCTATCTATGTTATTCTGGTGGCATGAAAAAAACACAAATGTCGAAATTTGATGGAAAAAAAGATATTGCACTAATTGATAACAGGAAAAAAATTCAATAAAAAACGAAAAACTAAAACCATCCATGCTGCTTGAAAATAATCAATCTGCACCGCAATGTGTAGCCAAGGTAGTCTCTACTCTTAATTGATCTGGCGTATATATATATATATATATATATATATATATATATATATATGTATGTATATAATTTTTTTAATACCCTGTCCGGTGGCAAAAGCTGCTTGGTTGCGGCATGAGTGGCGGTACCGCCTTGAGCTACCGAAATTAAGTTATCACCCCTGGTTGGCGGCTGGTGAGTACGTGGTATATATATATATATATATATATATATATATATGTGTGTGTGTGTGTGTGTGTGTGTGTGTGTGTGTGTTTGTTTCTGTGCTTGTGTGTCTGTACGTGTGTGTGAGCTAGAGGTAAAAAAAGCTTTTGTGCCGGATTTTGTGTCTGAGTATAAACATATTCATTTTCAGCTGTTGGGCGAATTTTTCTGCCTCTGAAAATGCCGATGATTATTCCCCAAGGAGACTTTCTACAATTCTTTAAAGTTTACCAAATGATAATCATTATTTCTTTCTTCATCTAATCGTTATTTTGCGACAAGGCTTTTTTCTTTTCTTTCTTTGCCACGAACCCCCACCTCATCCCGACGTTATGCAGCAGTTTGCCCGGCCTGACCTGAATTAGGCTGATAACAGTCACAACATGGACCAAGTGAAACGATTCCGCCTCAATTCGCAAGACTGACCGCAGATAAACATGATTAGGTTTAGTTTAGTTTGGTTTGTTGGGTTTTATGGCATATCAACCTTTGTGGGTTATTTAATGCCAAATCCATTTTTATATAAATAATCTGTTCTATTTAAAACAATTTAGTTTAGCATAAGTACAGTTTAATTGTCAAAAACATTTCCATTTCAAACTATTCAAGCAGTTGTATGTAACAATTCAGTTAAGTGTAAATACAGTTTTAATGTCGAAAACAGTTCTATTTGAAATAATTCAGTTAAGCATAAGAACGCAGTTTAAATGTAAGTACGGTTTAATTGTTAAAAACATTTCTATTTCAAGCTATTCAGTTTACTCAAACAATTCATTTTAGCATAAATATGCTGTTAGTTCTATTTAACCCATAGATAGGGCCCTGTCAAGTGCTACCACTCCGGGCCAGAGTGGACCTGGGAGCGATGGCAATGAAGGGGTACTCCGCATTCCCCAAAGCTCCAGCACAGCTGGAACCTCACCATCAGATTGTTTAGTGTCATTACAGGACACTCGTTAGGGTGGGGGTCTTACCCCTCTGCAGAGAAGCAGTCAGTGCATTCTACAGTCCCAGCTGACTGGGCCATACACAGAGTTAAATGTCAGACAGTTTTATTTTAGATAATTCAGTTCAGCATAAGCACAGTTTAGACGTCAAAACAGTTCTATTTCAAGCAATTCAGTTCAGCTCTAGAAAACAGTTCCAATGTCAAAACAGTTCTATTTGAAACAATTCAGTTTAGCATAAATACGCAGTTTAAATGCAAAAATCAGTATAGTGAAAGAAGCATGGTTTACTTCTATTTAACCCATAGATAGGACCCTTATCAGGTGCTACCACTCCGGTTAAATATAACTAAAAAGCGTGCTTATGCAAAACTGAATTGATTGAAATAGAATTGTTATGACATTCAAACTACGTACTTTTGCTAAAGCAAATTGTTTGATATAGAACTGTTTTTTGGCATGGAAACTGTACTTACGCTAAACTGAATTGTTTGAAATAGAACTGTTTTGACATTTAACTCTGTGTTAAAAAAAAACTATACTTATACTAAACTGAAATATCTTAAATAGAACTATATATATATATATATATATATATATATATATATATATATATATATATATATATATATATGATTTGGCATTAAATAACCTACAATGTTTGATATGCCATAAAAACAAAACAAACCAACAAATGATAATAATGTTATCGAAACCTACAAAACTAACATTTAAAAACGCTCTACAAGATTAAACTGTTTATTTATGTAAAAAAGATTTGGCATTAAATAACCAACAAAGTTTGATATGCCATAAAACCCAAACATATGTATGGGTCAAATCGAACAAACAGTGAGCAAAAAAATGACTGATATTAAATTGTGACTGTTATATTGTAATACTTGAACTCATTCAACTATTTGCAAAAAAGAGCACAGGATCGTTTCAAAATATAATCTAAAAAATGTGTTCACAAATCATATATATATATATATATATATATATATAAATATATACGTGGTGTGTTCAATGAATTTCCAGACTTTTTTATACAGGCATTTAAAATTGTCGTAAACCCTTGAAAATTCACTGTGTTATTGCTATACATCTTATGAGGTAACTGACAAGTTTTTATGATTTCAGATTCAAATGAACAGCTACAGCAGGAATTGGAATACACCCTACTAAAGCCTGATTTTCACAGCTGGTGAATTTCAAAAATGCAATCTGGACATGGGGACACTTTCGAAGAACGATATGCAATAAAATTATGTTTTAAACTCGGAAAAAATGCTACGGAAATGTATGGAATATTTCATCTTGCATAAATCGAGCATCAGTTTTTGAGTGGCATAAGAGATTCAAGGAAGGCAGGGATAGCCCCCACCCTCTCTTGCCACTTCTCCCTATCGTTCATCGCCTCTGGTTGGTCTTCAGGGCTACATCCCGTATCCTCACAGACCTGCTGTATGTATGTTCGAGCTGGTCGTCCTGCTTTTGCTCGGCCATTTGTTGGGGTCCATAGGAGTACATCGCTTACGAGCTCGTCCCTGCTTCTCCAGCAGTGTCCTGTGTGTCTGGTTCGCCTAACTTGGATAGTTTTCGTGATGGGTGGCAGGTGGCCGTATAGTTGGTGTCTTGTGGGGTGTTGTCGCCAGGACTTGTTCAATATTGCTCGCAGCATTCTTGTGTAATTGCCGTCTAGCTTTTTCTCCAGCCGTTTAGTTAGCGTCCAAGTAGTGCATCCATATAGTAGTATCGATACGACCGCTGCATCCATATATTAAATATGATTTGTAAACTCATTTTGTAGATATATTTTTAAACGAGTCTGAGCTCATTTGTTTGCACACAGTTAGATGGTTTCTAGTATTTCTATTTAACAATATCAATGTAACATCTGTCATTTTTTGTTCACAGTAACATGGTTACAAGTATGGCTATTCAACACTAATCATTCTATTTCTACACAATCCATTAATTTGCATACAGTTAAATTTGTCTATATTTCTGAGATGATGTATTATGTACATTATTTACATTTTTCGGACTAATGTCCTCATCTTTGTCGCCATGTTTATCACAACGTTTCGGCCGTTGTACGCTCCGGCCCTCTTCACCGTACAACGGCTGAAACGTTGTGATAAACATGGCGACAAAGAGGAGGACAATAGTCCGAAAAATGTAAATAATGTTTTGCTATGTATCACTAATACTGCTATTCAATATCAATCAGTTGTTTGCACACAGTAAAGTTGTTAGAAAAATTGCAATTTAGCACTGATCATTCTATTCAACACAGGGGGTGTCCTCGTGGCGTAATGGTTAAAGCGATGGACTGTGAAATCGTAGCACGCAAGTTCGTACTCCTGTCGCACTATTACGTTCACTTTCGGGTAAATACCTTTGGGAAAGGTATGAACTCCCTTATCCTCCCAGCTATGGGTTAAATAGTACCACTACTGTTCTTCTAGGAGAATGGCTTTGGCATTAAATAACCTAAAAAGAGTTGATATGCCATTAAACAAAGAAACCAAACCAAACCAAACCATCTATTCAACACAATTCGTTTGCACTCAGTTAAATGACTTCAAATATTGCTGTGTATTAGCAACAATTCAATACATCAGTCATTTGTTTACGCATACTTAAATTACAAACAGTTCTATTTCTAAGAATTCAATTTAGCATAAATCATTTATTTGCCCACTGCCAAACAGTTCAATTTGACCCATAGAAAAGATCCCTTCAAGTGCAACCACATGGGGTCAGAGCGAACCTGGGATCAATGGCAATGAAGATTGTTTAGTGTCTTGTCCAGAACACTCGTTGGGGAGGACAGGACACAAGGTCAAAAGCCCGAAGGCCGATTAAAGTGGGGATAAAAGGGAGGGGAAAGTCATTGACCCACTAAGTACAATGTGGGTCTAATGATTCAAGTATCATGGATCTAAATGTAGATCCGGGCACGTATGCCAGAATATAGCTGAACTAGACCGTAAGGTATACAAGGGGTGCATAGGTGTCAAAAAAGCAGCTCGCCCAGCCGAAGGTGGCTCAGCCGAAGCTAGGGGCCTTTCGGCTTCGAATCTGCCATTGATCGATATCCCATCCGGCATGAATGCCAGACGGCCCTGCCAAAAGGCCGGTGCAGGGGGGGGTCTTACCCCTCTGCAGCGATACAGACGGTATATCCTATTGCACCAAACGACTGAGCTGGAAACCAATACAACTTTTTTCTTATTTCAAAAATGGCTCTCACACACCTTACGGTCTCGTATATCTCAAGTTAAAAACAACAGATCTCGCAAAAAATAACTAGAAAATATACACCCATCGGTCCTGTGCTAAACGAAGTTGAACTTAAACCCATATCAGTATTTAGAAAATAGATTTGTTTTTTATCTTTAATTTTGATAACATGAACATATATTTTTAGATGTTTTTATCGTTATGGAACTAAATTTTATAGAAACTATAAATAACTAGATATTTGTCTAACCACTGTGTCGAGGATTACTACTCCTCTCAGGTTTCAAAATGTGTGACTCTGATGTAGAAAAAAAAACAATTTAAGATGAATTGTCTGGTGTGTTTTGATTGGCTACGTGGGCGAGGCGTTTGGAGCGGACAGCATTAACTTACCTTTACTTTGAGCATAAACTCTAGACAAATATAGAACTAGAGCTTATTAGAATTTCAATTCCATGTCAGGTTTTTCTAACCAATCAGAAATGATATAAATCTCTCTGACCAATCACTGAAAAAAGACTTATTGCTGTTTAATCAACTGATATTCTGGCAAAATTCCTCTTTGATGATCGACTTGTAGAAATAATCAAAATTATATCTAGTTAACGTCATTACCAAGTGATATATATATATATATATATATATATATATATATATATATATATATATATATATATAAATTTGGAGTAGAGGTTCGTACAGATGACTATTTTATTTACTTATGAGCCCTATTGTCAATATATATATATATATATATATATATATATATATATATATATACTTCCCTACCCCCGTAGGGTCGATTTCTCTAGCGAAGAAGTAATCGTGTTGCCATTAGCGCCTTTGCAAGTCTCTTCGTATTTGAATTGAGATCTCGGCGGCCGTTGAACGGATGTATGTAAACAATAGTAATTGTGATTCATAACCGTTTAAAATGTACTTTGTAGCTATTATCTCCTCGTTGGCTGAAGGGTTAGAAGCTTTGGCTTGGCGTTTGAGTCAACCGGGTTTCGATCCGAGCTATGGGGAGATACCGTCTAGCCTCACCGATGAGTTCTGATAGAACGAAACAGATCTGTCTGTGGATGACTATAGATATATATATTGACAATAGGGCTCCAAATTCTTCGCCAGACGTTGATTATTTTAAGAAAATTAATAAGACGCTACTTATTTGTAGAGAACGTTCAGAATGATTTTTTTCTAAAGACCAAATAGAGGTTTGGTTTGGTTTCTTGGTTTAAAGGCATATCAACCTTTGTAAGTTATTTAATGCCAAAGTAATTCTCCCAGAAGTACAGTAGTGGTACTATTTAACCAAGAGCTGGGAGGATAAGGGGGTTCATACCTTTCCCAACGGTGAACGAAATAGCGCGACTGGAGTACGAACTCGCTTACTATGACTCCGTAGTCCATCACTTTAACCATCACACCGCGAGGACACATCCCCCAAGAGCAAATATGCCGTCAAATCTACAATCTTATCTTTTTCAAAAAGACTTTATAATCAGTCTTCACACGCACGCACACACACACACACACACACACCTAGTTTGGTTAAATTAATTGTCTTTTTTTAATGGTATATCAATCTTTATGGATAATTTAATTCCAAAGCCATCCCTTTAGAAAAACTGCCATGATATCATCTAATCCATAGCTGGGAGATAAGGGATTCCATATATATATATATATATATATATATTCATCCTCTCGCTTGCACGCATTTTTCCAAATCTCTCTTGCCATCCATCTCTGCCATCCATCGCTCCCGGCAGGTCTTCTAGACTACATCCTGTGTCCGTACAGAGCCGTTTCAGATAAGTTCTAGCTGGTCGTCCTATACTTGTCCGTCGGTGTGAAGGGGTCCATTGGAGAACGTCGCTTATGAGTTCGTCTTTGCTCCTCCACCAATTTTGACGGTCGACGAGATGGGTGGTAGGTGGCTATACAGCTGCTGTTTTGTGGGATTTTCTTTCAGGATTTGTTTAAAATAACTCGTAGTATCCTTGTACAATTGCTATAAAACCTTTTCTCTATACGCTTAAACAGCTTCCAAGTGGTTTATCCATAGAGCAGTATGGACACGACTGCTGCTTGGAAAAAATTGCGTTTTATTTTATCGGATAGGTCTGACTTCCATATGACCGATAGCCTAACGATAGCTGTTCATGCCTTCTCTAATTGCGCATTGATGTCATTTTCGGTAGACGAGACGCTTCTACCTAGGTTGGTGAACTTGTCCACTAGTTTCAGAGAACCACCGTTTACTGAGGAGATATTGCCACTTTAATCAAAGCACATGTTCTCCGTTTTGTCTGCGTTCATATGGAGGCCTGTGACACTTGCTGCCTGCTCCAGACTATGCTGCAAGGATTCCGCCTGAGTGGGTGGGTGTAATTGCCACAAGTACAATATCATCAGCGTATACCACTCATAATACTTGACGGGTTTTTAATGCCAGTGACGAACTCAACTTACAGCCTCCAAATAACAAAAAGTTATTTTTTTAAATAAAAGATAATAGGATTTTGTTATTTCTTTTGAAACATCTTACGATCAAAAGCGATATCATTAACAATTATTTCTAATCAAAAACTTTTTCGGAAAGGTTTCGGAAACGCTGACTTTATCCCATTGCAGTGAGTTACCTCTCCCCCAAAAAGAATTGGGGTCCGGGATCGAACGCTAATGCGTAACTGTTAGGGTTTTATCTAATTGATCAGTTTGGATTTCAAATTCGTTTCTACTATAATAATTCTTGCCTAATATCTGGAAATTATATTGCTAATAATCTGATTATTATTCTGGTATAATAATCCTAGTATAATAATATCTGGAAATAATTATGATAATCTGATAATAATTCTGGTATAATAATATCTGGAAATAATTCTGGCATAATCATATCCGGAAATAATTCGGATAATAATCTGAAAATATTTCTGGTATAATTATTCGCAGAATTTTTATCGCTTCTCTAAATACAACGATTTGGTTTCCCTGGAAATCCTTGGAGGTCAGTGCTCCTTCATTTCTGCTCGTATGGACTAAATACTAATACAAATAAAGTTGACGACCTTAGTCAAAGGGTGACCCGAAGGCTCTCTTTTCAATAACTACTACAACGAGATATAAGGGAGGGCGCTACACCTTTCCCTGGATTGCTCCACATATGACCCTTAGCCACCATCTTTTCGCACCTTTAGGATAAAATAGCGTCGGGCACTTATTTGCCGCGAGAGCAATTTGAATAATAAAGTCTGGACAATGATCTTGGTGCTACGGCCTAACATAACCAGTAATCCCTAATAAGGGCCAAACTGGACTGTTGCAAGTCACCTGACCACTTCGGTATACGGGTCAAGGACTGTTCTGCCGGCAGGATTGCGTCCTCAGGCATTGCAGGTCACCACTTACGCCCAAGAAGTGGCCTTATAGCAAGAGGCTCTTACCTCTCTGCAGAGGTGGAGTTGGTATATTCTACAGCCCCAATCAACAGGGCAGTTAGTCTAATTCCTGACCAGTTGAAATATTCTGATAAAAATATACTATCTCGCATTTTTTTGTGAGAAAACACTTCTGCAATTAACAAAGCCTATTTATTGACCCTTAACAAACGATTGTATGTAATGGTCTCGCATATAAAAAGTCTTCCACAATGACTTCTCTATAAGTTCGTTTAAAAGTCCGGTAGATAATAAAAAAGAAAGAGGTGAATATATATATATATATATATATATATATATATATATATATATAAGTATGAGAAAAACTAAATCGAGGTGTGTTGCTTATCTTTAAAAAATGTTTAATTTTTCAGGCTATTTTTTTCTTTACTTTTTTCTTTTGAAACACTGCAACAAGTTTCGTCTCATGTAAGTATTAAAGAATATAAGAAAAAAAAACTTGTTCTCAGTTTGTTTAGATAAGACAAGTATACGATTCACTGTCGATCGGACCGGCAGAACAATTCCGAAAATGAAGACAATGTGAAGAATTACATGGACACGAGATTAGGAGACTTATTTAGAAATATTTTCAAGAGAACAGAAAAAAGATAGACAAGGAAAAAATTATATAGAAACCTTTATATATATATATATATATATATAGTGTTTCTTCCTTGACCTTCATTTTTTTTTCGATAGGCAAGATATATATATTATAAGTAAAGTAAAGTTGGCGACCGTAGTCGAGGGCGACCAGAAGGCTCCCTATTCAATAGCTACAACACCGAGATGTAGGGAAGGGTATACTCCTTTCCTTGGATCGCTCCACTTTACCCTTGATACGTACCTTATATTGCTGAGTGTTAAGCAAAGAGGTATCAAGTACCATTTTTTAAGTCTTTGGTATGATGCGACTTGGGATTGAACCCAGGTATCCCGGTGCATATATATATATATATATATAACCATAAAGTAGTATTTCCACATTCCCACGTATGCAACAAACAAAAAAAAGAGAAACTCTGGATATTAGCCTGAGAATCATTTTTTTTATATCTATTATAGCCCACTTACTTTTTCTAATTTTCTCGGAGAAAAAATAGAATGAAATTATACTGAGTTTTAGTACAATTTATATAACTTTAGCTTTTTTTAAAATATATATATATATATATATATATATATATAGATGAAGATACCAGAAAAACATAATCCAAATAGGTGAATTTATTATGATGTAAAGTCGACGTTAAACGTTTCGGTTTCAGTAACCATCATCAGGACTTGCATATCAGAATAGCTCACATAGCGATTAACGCTTGCTGAGATAAATACTGTCGGATTTTGATCCATATTTACTTATTTATATATATATATTCACAGACATACATGCATTCATATATATATATATATATATATATCCACACACTTACACACACACATATATATATATATACCCACACACTTATATATATATACATACCACACACACATATATATATACATCTATACACACACACACACACACATACACTTTTTTTTTCCTAAAGCAATTGAAGCCTTAGTTTAAAAAAAAACAAGAACCTAATCAAATCTGAGTCCGGCTTATTTACGTTCCGGTGTATGAGGTATGATAGAAACTATATTGGTGAGAAGTGGAGTCCTCGTGCTGCAGTGGCTTATGCATTGGGGGATGACATCGTTGAGAGTGAGTTCGAACCCCACTCGAGCAATTAGGTTCCTTTTCGGACTAACTTCTTCGAGAAACGTACGAACTTCTGTTGTTCTACAACGATGGCTTTGGTATTGAATATCCCACGAATGTTGAAATGTAATGGAATAAAAAAAATCTTTAAACTAGTTTACTGAAGAGACTTCAAGATCGATTAAAAAACGTATTTATGAGCATATGAGAGATTCCAGAAATGGTGACGACAAGCAAAATCCACGAATTTACAAGTTATTTTATTCATTTTTTTAATTAACACTTGGTCTAACCTTCTGGCCGTGATTAGCTAATACGTTGGTATCTCTAAGTTTAAGATGATTTTATATATCTCCTTTTACAGAGCAGATTTGGGTTTGTACACATGATATTTGTCAGAATGATTACTTCTTAATTTTGCTCAATTCCAAATGGTTCACCTTTCCCACCCATTCAAGCCTATTTTTGTATTCCAGTTTTCTCTCATATATATATATATATATATATATATATATATATATATATTAAAAGGAAAAGTTTTTTTTTTTCAAAGTATAAAATGGGACTAACGCGCAGGACTGCCATAGCAAGTTCGAATACAGGCAGTGCTCTAAGGTTGACTTTTGAACTAATCACACCCTTATCTCACAAGCTATGGGTTAAATAGTACCAATACTGTTATTCTCCAGGAATGGCCTTGGTATTAAATAACCTTCTAAGTTTGAAATGCCATTAAACAAAGAAACCAAACCAAACCTAAAACGTGTTTCAAAAAGCAAAAAAAACCCAACAAAAACTGCTTAATAACGGCATCACATTACTTACAGTTTCACGGAAGCAGTCAGATTGATAGATATGCTTTGTCTAAATTTTGCTGGGTAATTGTTATTAATAAAGCTGGGTAATTGTTATTGCGTTGAATATTCAGACTATTGACCTCATCTTTATTGTTAGATTCATAACGTTTCGGCCGATATATCCTTTGGTGTTTCATGTCGAACAAGGGAGTCTGTGAACCCTTTATTTGAATCAGAGGGGTAGACTGTTCCAGTTCTAGTAACCATGATTGGGTACAAGTGGTAAGTTATAGCAAGTATTCCATATTTTTTTCACTTGTTATTGGGATTGATAGATATGTTGTTGGTTGGTTGGGTTTTATGGCATATCAACCTTTGTAGGTTATTTAATGCCAAATAATTTTTTATGCAAATAATCAGTTCTGTTTCAAACAATTCAGTTTAGCATCAGTGCACAGTTTAATTGTCAAAAACATTTCTATTTCAAGAAATTCAGTTTAGTCAAACAGTTCTAATTCAGTTAATTCTGTTTAGTATAAGTATAGATTTTCTTTACACACACTTAAATGTCAAAACAGTTCTATTTTGAATTATTCAGTTTAGCGTAAGTACAGTTTCAATGTCAAAAACAGTTCCATTTCAAACAATTCAGTTTAGCATAGGTACGCAGTTTAAATGAAAGTACACAGTTTAATTGTCAAAAATATTTCTATATGAAGCAACTCAGATTAGTCTAACAGTTCTAATCCAAGCAATTCTGTTTACCATAATTATGCAGTTTAATTCTATTTAACCCATAGATAGGGCCCTCTCAGGTGCTACCATTTTGGACCAAAGCGTACCGAGGAGCAATGTCAATGAAGGGGTGGTCCACATTCCCCAAAGCTCCAGCATCACTGGAACCTCACCATTAGATTGTTTAGTGTTATATCCAGGACGCTCATTGGGGCGGGGTCGATGTATTCTACAGCCCCAGCCGACTGGGCAAGTTTGATATGTTTATGAATGAGGATTCTGCGCTCTATGTATAAGGATTGTTTTTGTTGTCTGCTTTTTTTTTCATAAACTATTGGATTTCTGATAAATAATATTTCGTAACCATTTTAACGGAAAATAAAATAATTGAATTTTGATATCTGATTCTACTATTTCCCACTTGAGAAAATTGAAATTTCTGAGAAAGGTAGAATCCATAACTGTTTAATTCCCTCTGAGGAAGATGCTGCTCTCAATTCGATGTCGTCTGCTTTCTTCATCTTATTGACAAGATACCAGAACGTGAATAAAAAGATTTCCATTTCCTGTCACTTCCTAACCCTTATTTCTCCTCAGGTCAGACTATTTCCTTTATTTCGCTCATTTTTTAAATATTTCCTTTTTTTTATTCTTTGACTCTCTCTCTCTCTCTCTCTCTCTCTCTCTCTCTCTCTCTCTCTCTCTCACTCTATCTATCTTCACGCTGTGCCTACTCTTTCTCTTCCTATCCATTCTTGATTTTTTTTAATCGTTTTTCTTTTCGTTTTTTGACTCTTTATTTGCTCTCATTCGATTTCTTTCTTGCCATCCTTTATTATTAAGACTCTTTGTCTATCTTTCTCTAAAGTTTAACAAGACATTTTTTTCTTTTTTAAAACTTCTTTATTTCATTGTCAACAGTCCTGTCGGATATATCTGTAGAATACGCTAACTCCATCTCTGCAGAGGGGTAAAAAAAAGGCCTTTCCAACTAGTGGATATGACACTATACAGCATCTGATTATGAGAAGTTGAAGAATGTACAGTATCTCTTCGTTGCCTTTACTCGCAGCTTCACTCTGACCCGGATTGATTGTGCCCACAATAGGTCAAATAGAACTCTTTATTAATACTGAATTATATGTATTTAATTGCAATACTTGAAAACATCTATGTGGAAACAAATGACTTCTGGTTTGTTTAAAAAGCAATTACATACAAACTGTATACTTAAAAATCATATGTGAACAGGATTTGACTTAAAATAACCATCAAGAGATGTTGTGCCATTGAAGCATTAAAAAATTTAACCTCTATGTCAATTATTGTTGTTGTCACTCTCCATAGTTAATACTAATAATTGTTGCTATTGTTATTGTCGTCTGCTTTTCTTTAACTTCTTTTTCGTTACTTTTGTCCTTCTCTCTCTCTCTCTCTCTCTCTCTCTCTCTCTCTCTCTCTCTCTCTCAATCTTTCTCTCCTCATATCTCTATTATAAGCACCCACTTCTTTTTCTTCTTCTTCTTCTTGAAATCTTTCCTCACACTTTCAATTTTCCTCATTTTCCCCACCCTTTCAGCAGAATTATCATCATCAACTATTTCCTCTTCCTCCCTCCTCCTCCCTCCTCCTCCTATTGCTTTTCCTTCTTCTTTTTCTCCTCCTACTTTTACTTTTTTTCTTTTCTTTAAATCACTTTCACTTTCCTTCATTTTTGCTCTCTGCATTCTCTCATTACCATCTTCACCGTCAGCAGCAGCAGCAGCGGCAGCAGCAGCAGCAGCGGCAGCAGCAGCAGCAGCGGCAGCAGCAGCAGCAGCGGCAGCAGCATCTTCCCTTCTGGGTTTTTTTTTCTTTTGTCTTTCTTTCTTTTTAAACTTCATTAATACTTGAGTGGTTCTTTTTTTTTTTTTTTAGCAACCAGTCTTCTTTTTGTTCGCATTTTTTTTTTTTCAGATGTCTCCATTTTGTCCTTATCTTTGGAAAAGGCGCAAAACTTTCCCGCCCAAAACTCATTTCCTGTTCCCTTTAAAATCTTATCTAAAACCTTTTCACATGCCGCCATGTCACCACTGCAATTTCTGGAGTGAAAACAAATCTTTGGAAAATACCAGCAGCTGCTAGTAAAACCTAAGTACAAGAAAATTAAAAATAAAACCCACTTTTGTCAAGCATTACCAAAAAAAAAGAGTTCATTATCAAAGGAACGATTATTTAGGCCCTTAACAATAAAAAAAAATCTCTTTTGAGGAGATTCTTAAGAAAGGGTTAAAAATATAATATAATAAGCTCACATAATATAACTCAGTTATTGAACATCATATAAATTATTCCCGGTTGGTTGGTGGGGTGGTTGGTTGGTTGGTATATACAAAATTTCTAACCTTGTTGGATTATTTAATACCTAAATCCTTTTTTCTAGAACAATCAAACAGTCTCCAGTAACTAATGATAATAATCTATAAAAAATTATCATCATCAAGTTGCGCTGAAAGCACAGCATTCTATGACTCTCTCACACCATCCATCCCTATCATTCCTCGACAAATACGTTTTCTGTTCTGTCTGTAGGGTTTAGAAAACCGTTTTAAAAAATCAACTACAAAAAAATATAGATAATGAACGTACAACGAACGCGATTCCCAAAGCTCTAGGCATAAAATAAACCCATTTAGGTTGCCTTCGATCAATCAATTAATCCAATTTACATATAAATACAGGGTGGAACGATAAAATTGTCGTCCTAAAGAAAACAACACTACAGCTTTATTTTAAAACTTTTATTGAAAAAATCAATTCAAGTTACTTGATAATGTAGTAGAGCTGACATCTATTCAGCCTTTATCAAGGCCTCGATACGGATCCGGAACTAGGAGCATGTCTTTTCCACAAGCGCAGGCAGGAGCTCGACGAATACTCGGCGGATGGCGGCGATTAGGCTGTCTTTGGTGTTGTGGGAGGTCATGTTGGTGATGTTCTCGACGTATGACCAAACGAAGTAGTCCAGCGGTTTCAGGTAGGGGGGAAGGGAACCAATGAGAGAAGGGTAGAAAGTCGTAGCACTCCTTTTGAAGCCAAGCCTGGATCTCTTTGGACTTGTGGGCCGGCGCCAAGTCCTGCTGTCACACCCAGGGTCTGCCACCTGATTGCACCAGGGGATCACCACACTATTCAGCACATCCAGGTAGACTTTGGTGTTGACTTTCAAGCCGAGTTCGAAGATGTGAGGTGACATGATGTGGCCCTCACTTGAAAGCACACCAAAGACCATAACCGTAGCCGGAAACTTTGTTTTCATCACCCTGGGCACGTCCCTGTTATTCATGGCAATCCAGATTTGCATTTTGATGGTGCTGGCAATGGTCCTGTTGTCATAACTTGGATCGTTAGAGAACATTAGTTGTACAGCGGCACATCTCCGATCTCGCTCGTTGAACATTGTGTCACCTTCATACATGATATAAGGCTCCCATCGTTCTTGGTCTTTGTACACAACTAGCCAACTAGTAGATGGTCTGCAACAAAAAAAGAAACCGGTTTTCATTTAACGGAAATGGAATCATGTCGTCTTTTCTAGGGCGACAATTTTATCGTTCCACCCTGTATTTTTATAACTTCTTACATTTTGAAAATATAAATGTAGTTACCTCTTGCAGCAACAAGGCTACCCGCAGATTCTTATTCTCTTTTCTGGGGATGCACATTCGGTCATAGAGGACGAACAAACAAGTTCTCCTCCATTATCAATGTAGATAAAAAGAAGAATTGTGGTTAAACATTTCCTCTAGTCAAAGCAACTACTCTAGTAAACAGGCTTATTAGGGTGTGAGGAGCCGATCAATGAATAAAAACTAAAATCTACGTTACCATCATTTAAATAACTCACTTCTGATTTCTCCTGGAAACATTCACCTATTTATTCATATTCACATAAATTCGGAAAGGGGAACGTTCGCGCACTGCCGTGTATGTACACTGCCATGTACGCATACTGCCATTAACGTACACTGCCATTAACGTGCACTGCCATGTACGCATACTGCAATGTAAGCACACTACCATGTACGTACACTGCCATTAACGTACACTGCCATGTATGCATACTGCCATTGACGTACACTGCCATTAACGTACACTGCCATGTACGTACACTGCTATTAACGTACACTGCCATGTACGCACACTGCCATTAACGTACACTGCCATGTACGTACACTGCCATTAACGTACACTGCCATGTACGCATACTGCCATTAACGTACACTGCCATTAACGTACACTACCATGTACGTACACTGCTATTAACGTACACTGCCATGTACGCATACTGCCATTAACGTACACTGCCATGTACGTACACTGCCATTAACGTACACTGCCATGTACGCATACTGCCATTAACGTACACTGCCATTAACGTACACTGCCATGTACGCATACTGCCATTAACGTACACTGCCATTAACGTACACTGCCATGTAAGCATACTGCCATTAACGTACACTGCCATGTAAGCATACTGCCATGTAAGCATACTGCCATGTACCTACACTGCCATTTACGCATACTGCTATGTAAGCACACTACTATGTAGGTACACTGCCATTAACGTACACTGCCATATAGGTACACTGCCGTTAACGTACACTGCTATGTAGGTACACTGCCATGTAAGCATACTGCTACGTAAGCACACTACCATGTACGTACACTGCCATTAACGTACACTGCCATGTGAGCATACTGCCATATACGTACATTACCAAGACCAGACAAAAAGAAGGTTTAGTAGCAACCTATTAACAGATACGAGCAAGAAGAAAGCGTCTTCAGTCGGAATTTGGGACTTTGTCAAAGAGACATCACTTCTAGGAAGCGGGCAAATATGGAGAGAGAGAGAGAGAGAGAGAGAGAAAGAATACTTCTGCGTTGTTTGTAAGTAACAGTTTAAATACTGTAATTGGATATCGTAGCAATAAACGGAGAAAAGAGCGAATAGATTCAGGAAGATATGGATGCACGCCCGTCTATATCTACGTAAATAGGAGTTTGATAATACATACATGCATACATACATAGGTGTGTATATATAACGGAGGCGTATGTGACGTATTAAATGGACATGATGACCCGAGTTCAAATCCTGGACTATACTGTTTGCATTTCACAAATTAGTCTAACAGAACAGTTTGAAAATTCTGAGTATTAGATATGAATACTTGAAAATATATAAAGTAAAGTTGGCGACCCCAGTCGAAGGTGACCCGAAGGCTCACCTTGTCAATAGCTGCAAAACGGAGGTGTAGAGGAGGGCGCTACTCCATTCCTTGAATTGCTTCACTACCTTTGATCTGTACCTTATGATGCTGTGCTAAGCAAGGCAGCATCAAGTTCCTATTTTTTTAATCTTTGGTATGACTCGACCTGGAATTGAACCCCGGTTTCCTGGACCATTGACGAACACTCTATCCCGGGTGTAAATAAATGATTACTACAAAATAAAATGAGTATAAAATAAAAGTAGCCTCTTGACTCAATATACTAAGGTGAGTCAAAAGTTTTGCAATATTTTAGTAATTTATTTGTTTTACAACAACAAGAACAGCCTAGAATTCAAAGTAGAAGCCATTGTGAGTCAATGGAGAAGAAGCTAGACGGCAATTACACAAGAATGTTGCGTGCAATATTGAACAGGTCCTGGCAGCAACACCCTACAAAGCACCAACTATACGGCTACCTACCTCCCATCAAGAAAACTATCCAAGCTAGACGAACCAGACATGCTGGACACTGCTGGAGAAGCAAGGACGAGCTGATAAGTGATGTACTCCTATGGACCCCCACATATGGCCGGGCAAAAGCAGGACGACCAGCTCGAACATACATACAGCAGCAATGTGGGGATACGGGATGTAGCCCTGAAGACCAGCCAGTAGCGATGAAGGATAAGGAGAAGTGGCGAGAGAGGGTCAGAGATATCCGTGCTAGCAGCACAACATGATGATGATGATGATTTGTTTTACAACAAGAGCAGCCAAGAATTCAAAGTAGAAGCCATAGTGTTACAGCGTCTGAAGGCATCTTTCTGACAGTTAGGAAAGGTAGGTATCCATCGTTTCTCCTTTCAGCAAGGAATAAATAAAAGGGCAGACTGGGCGCTTTAACCTTAATATCACAACCGTTGAAAGAGAAAGAAAACTTTGAATTCAAAGCAGTTAAACTCCGTTTAAAAATTGACCTTGTCTCACATTCGATTCGTGCGAAGGGGTTGGGTAAATAAATATATACACAACTCAAGACACGCTCCTTGCATCAAAAATGTACATACATACATACATACGTATTGGCAGTTCATTCAAATCAATCTTGGCGGGAACATTGTGAATACAACTGAGCATCCAAATAGAGTTCGGTGGAGTTTTGGAGGATGTAGATTACATAGCCATTACTTCCAGGTCCACTTTGACCGGGATTTGCAGTATCAGTTAGGATCCCATCTGTGGGTTGAATAGAACTATTCAACCATTTACTCAGGATTATCATTATTATTAGTTTTTTGAAATGTGCAAATTATTTGTATTAGATAGGAATACTTGATAAATAGAATTGCTAATGGTAAATAGCAATACTTGAAACCATTTAACCGTTTGCAAACAAATGATTAATATCAAAATGGCTTATTAGTTTTGGATAGATATACCTAAAACCGTTTAATTATGTCCAAAAAAAGATTATTATTTGATTGAATTATTCATATTAGATACGAATACTTGAAACCATTTAACTCTGTGCAAACAAATGATCTTTAACAACTCGTTTAGAAATAAATTACCGGCAAACTATTTGCTAACCGCCCCCCAATATATATATATATATATATATATATATATATATATATAAACAGGATTCGGCAATAGATAACCCACAAGGGTTTATATGCAATAAAACACCAATCAGCCAACCTTGAAATGAATTATCGTTTAATATTTCCTCGTATATAAAGAAATTCACGACGAATTAACAATAAAATATTTATTTCCTCAGAAAACTTAATAGAAAGTATACGGAAATTACATGAAATACTACGAGTAGATTACGGAAAGAAAGTCCTATCTTGTAGTAAGAGTTTTTATAGAATGAAATTTGTCGTATGGAGACTTTCGTCAAAGGATACTCTAAGACGAGGTTTGTTGGAACGCGACTCCTCACTGTTGACAGACCCCCCCCACACACATACACACACAAACTTGTGCATACTTTTTGGTTATTATTTCATTTTATTTTGTCTATTTATTTATTTACTGCCGATATATACCGTGTGTATATATTATTGTTTACTAAACACTTTTGTTAAAGTTCGGACGATACTAGGAAAGAGAAATGACCTCTGGGATAGACAATGGAAACGATATCACGTCATGAAAAAAAAACGGGATACATATCCTGAAACCAATAAGATTTGTCGTCCGTAGAGATAAGGACTTAAATCTCCGACCGATATCAAAATCGACTTTGCCCAGTCGGCTGGAGGGCTGTAGAATACACCAACTGCACCTCTGCAGAGGGGTAAGACCCCCAATGAGTGTCCTGGATATAACACTAAACAATCTGATGGTTCCAGTCATGCTGGGGCTTTGGGGAATACGGAGCACCCTTTCACTGCCATTGCTCCCAGGTCCACTCTGGTCCGGAGTGGTAGCACCTGATAGGGCCCTATCTATGAGTTAAATAGAACTAACCGCATACTTATGCTAAACTGAATTGTTTGACTAAACTGAATAGCTTGAAATAGAAATGTTTTTGACAATTAAAACGTACTTAAAAACTGCGTGCTTATGCTAAACTGAATTATTTGAAACAGAACTGTTTTTGACATTAAAACTGTATTAACTCTTAATGGAATTGTTTAACATTGAACTGTTTTAACATTTAACTGTATGTAAACAAAATCTGTACTTATACTAAACTGAATTAGCTGAATTAGAACTGCTTGATTAAACCGAATAGCTAGAAATAGAATTGTTTTTCACAAATAAACTGTACTTACATTTAAACTGCATACTTATGCTAAAATGAACTGTTTGAAATGGAACTGTTTTTGACATTGAAACTGTTCTTACACTAAACTGAATTGTTATATATAACTGCTTGAATAAACTGAATAGTTTGAAATAGAAATGTTTTTGACAATTAAACTGTGTAATCATGCTAAACTGGACTGTTTGAAATAGAACTGGTTATTTACATAAAAAATGGATTTGGTGTTAAATAACCTACAAAGGTTGATATGCCATAAAACCCAACCAACCAACCAAAATTGACTTAAAGAATCCAGAATCAATAGTTCCACACGAAATATAAGATTAATGTCTAATTTTCCTGCATATTTCCGAAAATATCTTATTAGTATAAATAATTGTTCGATTGATTTTAACGGCATGTCGATCTGTCTAGGGTTATTTTATGTCAAGAAGGTTAGAGAATTGCATTCATTGAACATTAATATTTATATTTTTGTGTAGTTATTTCTTCAGTTGTTTTTTTTTTTTGCATTGTTTTTTTCTTTGTTTTTTTTTTGCACATGGTCCTATCGAGTGCGAATAATCTTTTAACAGATCCGTTTGAACCAACAATTACCATTCCGGTTAAGAGAGCTCTTGAGAATAATGGCAACGAAGGGATATTCCACTTTCCATATCTACAAAACTGGAACCTCACCATAGAATCTAGTTTAATACCATAACCAGGAAACCCCTTTTTAGAGAATGTCTTAATCTTCTATTGCGTATACGATCAACGTATACAAGGCCCGGACAATAGGTGGAATATTTAATATAAAAGTGATGCCTGATTGGGTTTCTGTCAGATATCATTTTTACCTTGGTAACCCAAATAACGAAAACTTAAGCGAAATGGAGAGATGCGCTAATTCAAAAGCTCCCTTTTCAATAGTTACAAAGTGTAAGGGACGGTGCTATTTCTTTCCCCGGATTGCGGCACTTTAGTCTTGATACGCACCTTGTAATGGGAAGTGTTAAGAAAGGGGATACCAATTCGTATGAATCGACCGAGATTGAACCCTGGTCTCCCGAACCATTGAGCGAACACCGCTAGGCCTATGGACCGACCAGCTGAAAAATAGCACTTTGGTTTGATATATTGTTATCAGCATCATCAAAATTATTAGATGTCAGAATAGAACCTGTTTTGATTATTATTGACTTGATACAGAGTGAAAACAGATTGACACTTTTACACATACCAAATAATAATATTCTGTTTCAAGATAATTTAAAATTTAACTATAAGAGTCTCCCGAACCATTGGTGAACACTCTACCCATGATATATATATATATATATATATATATATGTGTGTGTGTGTGTGTGTGTATGTGTGCATTTATCCAGCTACCCAACGCGAGCAAGATGGGATACAAGGATAATTTTTAAGTGGAGTTTAACAGGTTAGAATTCAAAGATTTTCTACTTCTAAATTGGTTGTCATACCAATATTAGTCTGCCCTACTATTTACGCTTAGATGGAGGATGATTAATTGTATATATATATATATATATAGTGAATTATAGGAATTTTAATTTATGGGAAGGCACTTTTCCAGAATACCCTTCTAAGAAAATATCTGTGGTAATATACAAAAATTATATAGAAATACAATACTTATATTCACCAGTCAGGTTAGAAAATTACAATCACTTACGTGGTGCATTCAATACGTTTCCAAACTTTTGTACAGGCATTTAAAATTGGCGTAGACTCTTGAAAATTCAGTATGTTATTGCTATACATCTCATGAGATGACTAACCATTTTTTATGATTTCAGCTTCAAATGAACAGCTACAGCAGCAATTGGAATACACCCTACTAAAGCCTGATTGTCACAGCTGGTGAATTTCAAAAATGCAATCTGGACGTGAGGAGGAACGATATGCAATAAAATTCTGTTTTAAACAGCAAAGTCGACTATTTTGAAAGTACTCTTTTTTTTAGTTGATTATTATAAAATCTGTTCTTCTGGCCGGGATTAGGTGATACGTTTGTATGTTAAAGTCCCATAGGAGTTTATGCGTGGCATTTTCAAGGACAGGTGCTGGGTTGTGCATTATTATTATTATTATTTAACCAATTGCTGAAACACTGAGAGAGTTCGTACTTTTCCCAAGGGAATATTTATCACTGCCTCCCACCAAACAGGATTTGTCATGTGGTCTTTTTATAGTGGAGGTTTTAGGGAAAGGGGAGGTCCTGCTGGACTCTGTTGGTCATAGACTCACTTAGTACAATGTAGCCAGATAACCCCTGATGGGACTTGGACTCACTGCACAACGTGAAGCCGTCACGTACGCCTGTTCATAGCTCAAACCAGACCCGTAGATCTAGTGCGATGCTTTGTTTGTCAATGATTCTTTGCCCACCTGAAGATAACCCGGTCGATGCCAGGGGCCATTCGGCCACGAATCTATCGTTGACCTTGATAACCTATCCGGCATGAATGCCAGACGACCCAGCTAAAAAGTTTGATACGAGTGCCAGAAAACTCCTGTGCAAGATAAGTATTTTTCTCAAGGGTCCAAAAGTGAACGTAATAGCGCGACGGGAGTTCGAACTCGCTTTCAGCATTGTTACTGTACTGCACATTAGCTACGGCTGCATGGCGACTCCTATCTATTTATAGTGTATCAGAACACAGGATACCATATAACAGTTTACAAACAAATGATTGTTAAATAAAAGATTACTTGAAATCATGTAATTATTAGCTGGGGTGTCCTCGTGGTGTAATAGTTAAAGCGGTGGACTACAAAATCGTAGTAAGCGAGTTCAAACTAGAGTCGCGCTATAACGTTCACTTTCGGACATATACCCCAGGGAAAGGTATAGACCCCCTTATCCCCCGCCCAACTATGAGTCAAATAGTACCACTAATGTTCTTTTAGTAGAATGGCTAAGGCATTAAATAACCTACAAAGGTTGATATGCCATTAAACAAAGAGACCTAACCTTGAATTATTAGCAATAGATAGGAATACTTGAAAATATGCATGTGTGTAAATTAGTTTGGTTTGGCTGTGTGTTAAAGCATGTCAATCCCTGTTCTCTATTTAATTGCAAATCCTATATATATATATATATATATATTTCTTTCAGAAAAACAACGATCGGTCACATTAGGATTATAAATTTATTTCCAGTTATGGGTATTGATATGAATTAATAACACCAAAAATAACAGGACTTCTTCAGATTTAAGGGATAAAATAGTTAGTCCGAATAGACACAGGTAGGGTGGGAGGTGGTAGAAGAGGGGGGAAGTGTTTCCTCCCATTTCGCACATTTCCGGTTTGTATTTTTTATTTTTTATTACAGGTTGGAATCACAGTAAATTAATTTTTAAAATTTTAAAATTCTAAATACATTTCAACTTAAAACTTCAGATTTAGTGATAATTTAGGGAAGTACAACATTCCTTAATAACCTTACGTAAGGATACAGTAATACTCATCTTAAATTAAATTAAAAATTTAAAATTATATATAAATGGTTTGTAAGTAACATTATTTTTAAACGAGCCAGAGGTCATTTGTTTACTCACACTCAAGTGATTGCAGGTCTTGCTATCTACCATTGATACTTCAATTTACACACAGTTAAATGGTTTTAAATATTCTTACGAGGTGGATACGATAAGTTTCCCGACTTTTTTCATATGGGCATTAAAAATTGTCGTAGACTCTTGAAAAATGACTATGTTATTGCTATACATCTTATGAGATGACCGACCAATTTTTATGATTTCAGGTTCGAATGAACAGCTACACCAGGAATTGGAATACACCCTACGATAGGCAGATTGTCACAACTGGTGAATTTCAAAAATACAATCTGACACTTTAGAAGAACGATATACAATAAAATTCTGTTTTTAACTTGGAAAAAATGATGCCACAGAAACGTATGGAATGCTTCAGACTGCTTTTAGAGCATCTTACATGAATCGAGCATCAGTTTTTAAGTGGCATAAGAGATTCAAGAAAGGCAGGGAATCTCTGAGGGATGATGAGAGATGTAGGAGGAGTAAGGAAGTCAATATACCAGAGTTGATTGGCCAAAGGATTAGGGTTAGGGTTTCTATGTTGAGGTTTTAAGGGAGTTCAGGAAGAGATTCCGTCGGAAGAGGTCAGCATTCTTCAAATCGGGTCAGTGGCATTTCCACCAGGACAATACACCAGTCGAAAACTCCATCCTTGTCACAGACTACAAAAATGCTAGAGAATTGAAAAAGCTGTGGAACATGAAAGTGACGATTGTACCAATTGTGATTGTTGCTTTTGGCACAATAACTAAAGGATTATTAAAAGGCCTGGAGGACTTGGAAGTTGGCGGACGGGTATAGACTATCCAAATGACGGCATTACTGAAGACAGCCAGAATACTGAGAAGAGTCCAGGAGACTTGCTGTGACTCAAACTCCAGAGGAAGAACATCATCTAATACTGATGGGAAAAACTCTAAAAGAGTAAAATAATAGGTTAAATAATAATATTGCTGTTCTTTTACAAAAATGGTTTTGGCAGAAAATTACCCACGAATCTTGATATGACATTAAACAAAAAAAAAAGAAAACAGGTTTTTATTCAAAGTTTTCATTCTCTTCTTTCTTCCAAAAGAGCAATTTAACTGAATTTCACTATTAGAAATCTCGCTGTGACGTACCTTTTTCTTTCTGGGTTATGGTTACAAAAATTCATAAGGAGAACTTTCGCAATGCAATGGTACTTTAGCTTGAGCCATTAATTTTGATTTTCTAGTGTGACACAACACCAGAAATATGAGGCACCCAGTAAGAATAGATCTCATTTCTAGCCTACCTTACCACACATTCCACCATACAATAATCTTTTAAATTAACATTATATTAGGCCACAATTTTGGGGCATCCAGTTAGGATCGACCTCATTATATTTGTTGAATTACCTTGGTAACTATTACTTTATGATTCGATATGAACTCCCAACTATGGGTTAAATAGCACCACCGTTGTTCTTATATAGGGATGGCTTTGGCATCAAATAAACCACGAAGATTGATATGTTATTAAACAAAGAAACCGAATGAAACCAATTGATTCCGATCTTTATTTTCAGAAACCGGGAAGAAATAAAACTAAACGAATTTAAATTGTTTTGATTTAATCAATCAATAAAAATATGCATAATCCTATTGATTGATAAAATATAAAGCAAGTCAATTCGTCTCGGGTTATTTTATGCAAAGAGGTTAGGGAATCACATTCATTGAATGTGTATATTTACATTTTTTGTGGTTGTATCTTGAAAGAATTTTATCGATTTTTGTATAGGGTCCAATCGATTACGAATAATTTTTAAAAGGTCTATCAGACGTATATATAGGACTCAAACAGCACTTTCCCTTTCGAGTCACAGTGGACCTAGCAGTAATGGCAATGAAAGGGTGCTCGATGATTCCTAGATCTTTAGAACTGGAACCTTACCAAAAAATGCAGTGTAGTATCACAACCAGGACACCTCTTTTTCATGGGAGTATATCCCTCTGCAGGATTGGTTGGTTGGTTGGTTGGTTGGTTTTACGGTGTATCAACCCTTTTCGGGTCATTTAACGCCGAATTAATTTTCAAACACTTCAGTTAAGTATAAGTATAATTTTTGTATACAAACAGTTAAATGTCAAATCATTTCTATTTCAAACAATTCAGTTTAGCATAATTATACAGTTTCCATGTCAGAAACAGTCCTATTTCAATCAATTCATTTAAGCAAAAGTTCAGACAATTCTATTTCCAGCAGTCAGTTCAGCATAAGTACACAGTTTCATTGTCAAAAATAAATCTATTTCAAACAATACAATCTAGCATAAGGACACAGTTTAGTTTTATTTGACACATAGATATGACCCTATCTGGTTCTACCACTACGGGCCAGAGTGGACCTGGGAGTGATGGCAATGAAAGTATACTCTTCATTCCTCAAAGCTCCAGCATTACTGGAATCTTACCATCAGATTGTGTTGCGTCATATCCAGGACGCTCGTTGTGAGGGTCTTACTCCTCTGCAGAGAAGCAGTCGGTGTATTCTACAGCCCCAGAAAGGGTTGTGAATCGTTGGAGTACAGGTACTTCAAGAATATATGTACAAAAATTATTGGTTATATACTTATTACATTTCTTTCTCAAATATTATATAGAAAGCACAAGAAAATGTTTATATCTGATACAGAATTGTTTTTTTGTTTTTTTCTTGTTTGTTTGTTTTTTTGTTTGTTCATCTTTTTCTGTATCAACCCAACGAAGCGATTATATCAGCCAGTAGGGTGTTTGGCGGTGGAAAATTCTAGAACATAAACGATAGTTATAAAAATTTTGACGGAAGAATCAAGAGGAGGTTTATTTCAGTCGCTTCTAATTTTAACTTTGTCCCAATTTAGAACATGTCTTTATTTATAGTCCGCGTAATAAAATTATAGTTTTCATCTTCACAAGATAAAGAAAGCTTTATCTTATCCTTCCTCGCCCCTTCTTCTAATTATTTTCCCGTTCTCTTAATAATAATAATAATAATAATAATAATAATAATAATAATAATAATAATAATAATAATAAGAAGAAGAAGAAGAAGAAGAAGAAGAAGAAGAAGAAGAAGAAGCAAAATCATAAATACACAGAATACGTATAATCACTACCTTCCCTCACGCAAGGTCTCGGGTAAAGATCCGATGAAGGATTGTAGGAAACTGAAAACAAAATTGAAAATTAGATAATGATTATAATAATAAAAATGAAAGAAAAAATTAAAAAGAATATCACAGGAGAACTAGAAAGCTACTCGAGACAAAACTATGTAGCTAAAATCTTATCAAAGGAATAAATACCAGGGCTGTATCCCTCGTTAGATGTTCGGGACCCTTTTTCAAGTGGACCAGAGATGAATTTAAACAAATGGACCAAAGAACAAGAAAACTAATGACCAGGCATAAGATATTACATCCAAGAGATGGCGTTGACAGACTATATATATCAAGAAAAGAGGGAGGAAGAGGACTTGCCAGCGTTGAAGACAGCGTTGATACATCGATACAACGACTGGAGGACTACATAGAAAAACATGAAGGAGGACTGATTACAGCCACAATAAACAATAATGACAACACGATGGGCAATAGAATGACAATAACTAGAAAACAAAAATGGGAAGAAAAACAACTCTATGGGCGTTTTAAACGACTAATAAACAACATCTCACACGTGAAAACAGGACGGGGCTAAGAAATGGAAACTTAAAGAGAGAAACAGAATTTCTCCTAATAGCAGCAAAACATTACGCCATTAGAACCAAACATATCAAAGCGAAAATAGATAAGAAATGGTCTTCCGTGTGCTGTTCAATTTCCTAATCAATCTTCAATTATTTTTCAAGAGTTATGAAACATCTGCACAAAAAATGTAAATATACACGTACAATGAACGCGATTACTTAATATCTAGGCATAAAATAACCCTACAAGGGTTGATATACCATTAAAATAAACCAATCAATCAAGTTTTTCATTTTCTGCCCCAACCCAGTCGTAGAATTCACCAACTGTATCTCACCAGAGGAAGAAGATCCAGCTTCCAATGAATGTCCAAGATATGGCATTAAACTATTTAATGGTAAGGCTCCAGCTCGGGAGCATAGGGGAATGTGGAGTAACCCTTCATTGCCATAATTCCCTGGTACTCTTTGAACTCGAGTTATAGTACCTTTCAATATCCCATCTACTGGTCAAATAGAAATATTTAATACTTTACTATACTTGAAATCATGTAAATGTATGCAAAAAAATGTGGTGGCTTGTTTAAACATAATGGAATCTTCAAATTATTCATTTACAAATCATATATATATATATATAGGATTTGGCATTAAATAACCTACAAGGGTTGATATGCTATTAAACACAACAAACCAATATCTTTGCACTCTTTGCACGTAAAAATTGTTTTACATTAAAAAAAAAACACAAGTCTCCCTTCTTTTTAGATTTGGTATAAAGAATTTTCTTTTCGATTTTTCGATGAAGGTTCCAGGTTACGGTCCTATGGTGAAAGTTTTTACCTTTTCCTTTTTTTAAAGAAATATTTCCTTTTATTACTATCGATTAAGCACCGAAGAATGCGATTAAAAAAATTAGAGTTGAGGAATTTACGGGGGGGTGTTCAATTTGCCATCTAAATGTTTTGTTAAATACCCCCCCCTTGACTGATGCTTATCGAAAATCCTAAATCTATCTACACGCATGCGCGGTTCACTGCTTAAAAGCAGTATTCACTCTGGGATCACCACGGTGCCATACTGGTATGCAGTCACTTATATCGATCACTGGCGCAGCACGATCACCGTTCATTGGATCAGCAATTATTTACAAATAAAAGTAGCTGCGCCTATATTACTCGCTGCTTGCCGGGAGGGCTAGTCAGTATTAGCGTGGCTTTTGTCACCAGTTAGCGTAGCATGAACATTGTTGTTTGATTGTAGTGGATTACAAAAAATATTGGAATCTTGATGTTATTTCTCTAACATCCGATCTATTCACAAACGTTTAGGATTTCTGCTGGTCGCCACGGTAAAGCTAAAAAAAATTCTATAAATAATTAGAAGAATTTTTCGAGCACATTCTAAAAATAATCAAATGAATTTTTATTCCAGGACTTTCTAAAAATAATCAAAAGAAATTTTTCTAAAACTTTCTAAAAATGATAAAGTTTTTTCTAGCCCTTTCTAAAATAATCCAACGAAAGTTTTCAAGCACTTTCTAGAAATAATCAAAGGGAATTTTTCTAGAACTTTCTAAATATAACCAGGAGAAATCTTTATCGAACTTTTAAAAAATGATTAAAATGAATTTTTCTAGAATTTTCAAAAATAATTTTAAAGTTTTTCTAGAATTTACTAAAATTAATCAAAAGAAATTTTTTCATGAACTTTTTGAAAATAATCAAAAGAAATCTTTCTAAAAAAAATGAAAACTTTGCGGTGTTTGCCATGAGTTCTCCACAGCCTGGAAATTTGATAGAGTTTGGATTTTCGATAAGTACTAGTCCAGGTGTATTTTACAAGATATTTACATAGCAAACCACATCGTAAGATTGCCCCCAAAACAGTTCTATGATAAACTATTCCGTTTAGTGTAAATACAGTTCCAATATCAAAAAACAGTTCTATTTCAAGTAAATCAGTTTAGCATAAGGATGCAGTTTAAATGTTAGTACGGTTTAATTGTCAAAACATTTCTATTTCAAGCAATTCAGTTTAGCATAAGTATACCGTTAGTTCTATTTAACCCATAGATAGGGCCATATCAGGTGCTACCACACCGGGCTAGAGTGGACCTGGGAGCAATGGCAATGAAGGAGTACTCTGTATTCCCCAAGGCCCCACTATTACTGGGATCTCTCCATCAGACTGTTTAGTGTCATACCCAGGACACTCATTGGGAGGGGTCTTACCCCCCTGCAGAGGTGCAGACATTTTATTTTATAGCCCCAGCCAACTGTGCAAGGGAAAATAATGTTAAAAGTTCTCCCCTAACAACTATACATAAATAATAGGGCAGCCGGGTTGTCTCTTTAGTCATGGTAATGCAACTAGTCAACGAGAAAAAGGTCAGCATCAAAAGCTGAGAAATATTGTCAAGAGAATCTTTTGCACACTAGTGACCCTTTCTTCTGTTAACAGACCTTCACTGCCATATATAAATCACCTGTGATGGTTGGCCAACAGCCGAAATGTTTTACTGAACTTAATGATAGAATTCTTCTCTCTCTCTCTCTCTCTCTCTCTCTCTATATATATATATATATATATATATATATATATATATATATATATATATATATATATATTAAAGTAAATATGTATAAAATTCGACAGTATGAAGGTTGCAGAAAAAATATAATCCAAATAATCATAATATATTCCCCTATTTGGATAATGTGTCTTCTGCTACCTTCATATATATATATATATATATATATATATATATATATACGAGGTGCATACGATAAGTTTCCAGACACCTGTTCTGATTCTGTTTGCCATAACCGAGTACACGTGTTAAGTATTGTTAATCGTCAGGTTCAATCCTGACAGCAGGTGAGTAACAATACAGGAAGACTTAACACTTGTACCCGGTTATGGCCAGCGCAATCAGAACAGGCGACTCCCGTGGATTCAATAAAGGATGTAGTTCGAAGTTCCGTGAAGGTTCCTGAGTTTGACAAACACCTGAAGAAGGCCGGAGGACATATCGACCAAAACGTTGTGGAAATAATAATAAAGATGAAGACAATAGTCCGAAAACCCTTGATGATAAAAATCATCAAACTTCATCTCAGAAATTTAGACAACTAATATGATTTATAAACATATTTTGTTGTAACACAGTTAAATGATCAAACAGTTCTATTTCTAACAATTTAATTTAGTATGAGTCAACAAAGCTAAATGGTTCCAAGGATTGCTAGGTATTAGTAACAATTCAATTAAACATCGGTCATTTTTTATACACAGTTAAATGAACAAACAGTTCTATTTCAAACAATTCAATTTAGCAAAAGTCATTTGTTTGCGATCAATTTAAATGTCAAACAGTTCTACGTGACTCATAGATAGGATCCTACCAGGTGCAACCACTCCCGTCAGAGTGGACCTGAAAACAATGACAATGAAGTGGTAATCCGTATACCCCAAAGCACCAGTATTACTAGAGCCTCGCTGTCAGATTGTTTAATGTCATCTCCAGGACACTCGTTATGGTGGGAGTTTTACCTCTCAACAGAGATGCAGTTGGTGTATTCTACAGACCCAACCGACTGGGTTTCGTAATTCAAAAACTAGCATGAATGAACCGAGAAGGGTAGGGACTTCTTATCCCTCCAACCATCGGTTATATAATACCTCTAATCTTCTCTATGGAGGGATTTGGCATTAATCCATGAAGATTAATATGGCATTAAACTTAGAAATTAAATCAAACACCCTTACAGATACGCTATACTTCTGTATACTGATAATGAGACACTTGTACCAATGGTTCAGTTTGGTTTCTTTGTCTAATGGCATATCAACCTTTGTAGGTTATTTAATGCTAAAGCCATTCTTCTAGAAGAACAGTAGTGGTATTATTTAACCCATAGGTGGAAGGATTAGGGGGTTCATGCTTTTCCGAAGGGTATTTGTCAGAAAGTGAACGTAATAGCGCGACTGGAGTACGAACTCGCTTACTACGATTCCGCAGTCCATCACTTTAACCATTACACCACGAGCACACCCCCTTGTATCAATGGGCAAATGCATTATTGCAATCAAATATGGGACCATAAAACAAAGGTTGACCTGGAGATACAATCGACTAATACGCGAGTATATATGGTATCTTTTCTAGAAAGCAGGTAAAGAGAAATACAGTGCGATGGCCTGATATCTCAGTGATGATATCGTATGCAGACAAGGAACAAACAAATTACTTCACTATCTTTCGACTAAACAAAGTCATTAATTTTTTGGGTCTACGCCCAAAAATATGAGAACATATATGTAAAGCGGAGAGTCACATGACAAAAATAGCGCTTTCATTTGGTACTTCCGTCTAACACACATACACACACATGCATACATATGTACATATCCTACCCTTCATCCGCACACACACACATACACACACACACACATATATATATATATATATATATATATATCCGTTTTATATACGAAGAGTGATCAAATAGCAGTAAGACTGAAACTATTTTTTTAATCAAATATAATCTAAGAAGTATTCAAATCTTATCAATTTATTTAATGAAGGGGCGATGTCTACACGTCTGGACGAATACTTTTAAACAGTAGTTTTGTGTGAAAAACTAGAATGTGCAAATATTCTACGTAGGTGCAAGTAGATAGATAATTGATATTGATTTTAACGGCATGTCAACTTGCCTAGGGTATTTTATGCCAAGATGTTAGGGAATTATGTTTATCTTAAATTGAATTCGACAATTTTTTTCTCGTTTTGCATTTTATTTTTGAACACGGCCTTATCGAATAAGAAGGATTTTTAAACATATTTAAGTTCCTATCTACTTTGTTTTCATAATATAGCCGTAAAACAAATATAAGCGGAAACATAATCAAACATAATTTACGAACTTCAATGAACGAACGAACACACTTCTTTATAAAATATATATATATATATATATATCACACTTTATTCTCGAAAGGGTTGATGTTTCTATGGTGTGTGTGAGATGAGTGGAGAGACATATACTCTGAGAGAGGACTTCTTCTTCCCATATCTTCTTCCAGGATCCAGGGGGTGCCAACGCTCGACTGCAATTCTTTGCCTCTGTATAAAACTGACCACGTTGTTCTCATCACGTGATCCCCTTCCGGTTACACACCTGTTCGACCTGAGTGCCCAGACGCGCCGTCATCTTCCCGTTTACTAATCAAAATGTGACAGCTTATCAAAGTACATGGGGTCACTAGGAACGAACCGAAAATCCATGGCATATATTATATAACAATATTTGAGTTTTTTTTTGGGGGGGGGTGCACACGGCCTCGTCGAATAAGGATAATTCTAAACAAAGTTAAGTTCATATCTACAATTATTCTTTTCATATTAATATTTTTCTTATTTTTCGTACGGCCTTAATAATTATTAAATAGATTTATTTGACCCATAGATGAAAGCCTAACTTGTATTCCCAATCAGAGTGGACCTGGGAGTAATAGCAATGAAGAGGAAACCCACACTTTTCAGATCTCCAGAACTGGAGTTTCCCCACTAGAAGCAGTTTAGACTCAAACCTAGAACTTCTTTTTTGGGAGGAGAGGAGCCTTACTCGTCTGCAGCGGATACAGTCAGCTTATTCGAAATCTTTACAATAGAACCGTGGGCAACGATCGTACGAAAATGCAAATATAGAAGAGAAATTATCAATAATATAAAATATGAAATGCAATGCTATTAGATGATAATCCCAACATAATAAATAACTAAAGTTGGTGTAGGGGAGGGCACAACTCCATTCCCTGGATTGCTCCACTTCACCCTTGATCCTTACCTTATAATGCTGAGTGTTAAGCAAGGCAGCATGAATTACCATTTTTTGAATCTTTGGTATGACTCGACGTGTGACTGAACACCGGTCTCCAGGACCATTGGTGAACACTAGTAGAGTAAAGATGTTTAAGTAACGTACTAATCACAGTTCCATTGATCCGAATGGCTTTTCCTTGTTTAATAAATTGAAGATTTAAGTCAAGGGTAATATTTAAGGATGGAGAGGAAAATAAAAGTAATATGATGATGCATCTGCATACCATACCAAAAAGAAGATTCTAAGATTCTTCGACCATTGGAAAACTCAAAATTCCACGGGATTATTTAGAAGAAAATTAAGGATTTATTTTTTGTTCATGTCTACTTGGTAAATACAACTTCAGTCTCGATACATTATAAACACACCTCATATACCAAGACATATATATGTATTACGAAGACATGTTTTGTTGAACATGATTGAACACTTTTTATTTATTGTTTTTGATTGCAGTTTCTCAAGTTGCCGGGGTTTTTTTTGGGGGGGGTTATATTTCAGGGTCAAGTTGGAGTAAAAATTGTCCCATATTTTCCCCAAGCGCTTTCAACCATACTTTGGTCATTTTTAGAGGTCATCGTTTGTGGTGGCTGTTTAGTTTGAGTATTTCTTTATTGAATTGAAACTCCACGACAACTAACCTCCCCAATCGAACATTTTAAAACAAAACGCCAAAATCGTTTTTAAAAAACAAAACGTCGAAAACGTTTTAAAAAATAGAAAATAAAAAATAAAAAGAATGTTACAACTCAATTCAAAAATGAAATACTTAAACTAAACGATCACCACAAACTGCGACCCCCGAAGACAACCAAAATATGATTGATAACGATTGGGAAAAAATATTCTAAAATTTTTACATCAACATAACCCTGAAATACGGAAAAAATACGACAACTTGAGAAATACTATCAAAAACTATAAATAAAAAGTATTTCATCACGTTCAACAAAACATGACTTCGTAATAATTTGCTGTCAAATTATACAATATATACAATATTGAACAAGTCCTGGCGGCAACACCCCACAAAGCACCAACTATACGGCCACCAGCCTCTCATCACGAAAACTATCCAAGCTAGACGAACCAGACATGCAGGACATTGCTGGAGAAGCAAGGACGAGCTCATAAAGGATGTTCTCCTATGGACCCCCGCGAATGGCCATGCAAAAGCAGGACGACCAGTTCGAACATACATACATCAGCTATGTGAGGATAAGGGATGTAGCCCTGAAGACCCGCCAGAGGCGATGAATGATAGGGAGAAGTGGCGAGAGAGGGTCAGGGATATCCGTGCTAGCGGCACGACTTGATGATGATGATGATGATGATATATATCATCAACCAATCCGCGGGGTTAGGATATGAAACAAGGTCAATTTTAAGCTGAGTTTAAAAAGACTGAAATCAGAGTTTTCCTTCTCCAAGATTGGTTTTCTAACCAAGGCTAAGGAACATAGTCTACCTTACTATTTATCCATATCTGGAAGGAAAATAATTAGATTAATATCTTTCTCAAAAGCATTAGTGTTATGTAACTAGCCTTGTCTAGGATTTGAACTCGTGTCTCCGTGTCCATATCCAATGATGATAACCATTATACTACATATATACGTGAATATGTGTGTGTGTGTGTGTTCAAATAGCAACTGGGAAGTATTCGTCGTTTTAGATTTGACTTAGAATTGTTTTTACGTCACGTGTTCTTCTATGATTTTTTTTAACCAAACAACGACGGACATATGTCATGAAAATATCAAGTTTAATTTTAACTTTTTTCAAAAATCTCATATTTCTCGTGTTTTGACGCAGATTGTGTGGGAAAATATTTACATTTTTTTCCCCCGATAGTGATGGATATCCTTACGTATCAGTGGTTTTTAGTTACATTTCATTTTATCAATATCAATATTATCGTGGATTATTTCATACTAATGTTTTTGAACATTCTAATATCTTGAATATTAAGTATCTGCTTCAGTTTTATATGCTTGATAGTTTTGCTAATCAATGACCTGATGCTCCCCTCCCGGGGGTTGAGCACTCTGGCGAAGGAATTAAAAGCTGCCACCCGCGTAATGCAAAGGTCTTCTAACGAATTGAGCACTCCGGTATCCGATAACGTAAAAAATGTAAACAAACAAAAGTTGATACAAAATGCGTTAAATTCCTGAGCTGGCGTAGCGGTAAGTGATCGGCCTAACGTAAAGTTAGGTGAGTATCGATCCCAGCTTGAAGCGTCTGACATGTCTAGCCACACTGAAGAGTTGTGATACTACGAAACAGTCTGAGGGAGTGTGCGTTGTCGTCTAAATGACGCCAAAATAACGCAGACATTTTTCTTTATCAGGTATAATTTATAAAAAAATAAAACAAAAAAAGAAAAACATGAAAACATTCTCAATTAATTAATTCTAAGAAATCACCACTGGCTTAAACCACGGCCTCCAGACAACTTTAGAATCTTCTAGGAACCTTTTGATGGTCTAATTTTGCAAATGCTGTCGTTATCCTTGCCTTCAGTTTATCCTTGCTGTTAGGGGATCAGATGTTAGTGGTGATGTAGTCGCAGAAAAATTTTGAAAACCTACACTGGGTTCTTCTTGTATGGCATGGCGCAGACTCCTGTCACCAAACATAGACTCTTCCCGCAGCCACACTTGCGATCCAGGGAAGTACTATCTTCTTTAGACACTTGATTTCAGCCTCCTTACATCTCTATAGCCATGTGGGAAGATGAATGAAGACATAACGTCACAAACGATAGCGAATACTCCCAAAACTATGATATGAATTTGGTGATTGATTTTCATCAATATGAATATGAATCAATACTCAAATTAACACTGGGGGTGTCCTCGTGGTGAAATGGTTAAAGCGATGGACTGCGGAATCGTAGTACGCGAGTTCGTACTCCAGTCGCGCTATTACGTTCACTTTCGGGCAAATACCCTTGGGAAAGGTATGAACCCCCGTATCCTTCCAGTTATGGGTTAAATATTATCACTACTGTCCTTTGGAAGGTGTCCTCGCGGTGTAATGGTTAAAGCGATGGACTGCGGAATCGTAGTACGTGAGTTCGTACTTCAGTCGCGCTATTATGTTCACTTTCGGGCAAATACCCTTGGGAAAGGTATGAACCCCCTTATCCTCCCAGCTATGGGTTAAATAGTACCACTACTGTTCTTCTAGGAGAATGGCTTTGGCATTAAATAACCTAAAAAGAGTTGATATGCCATTAAACAAAGAAACCAAACCAAACCTTGATATGTCTCAATCACTTTCGGGCAAATACCCTTGGGAAAGGTATGAACCCCCTTATCCTCCCAGCTATGGGTTAAATAGTACCACTACAAATTAACACTGAAACATTTTGAAATCTCCATCATGGTGTTACCGACATGAGTTCCAAGTTGTACGGAATACGGTTTCCAAATTTCTTCAAGAATGAAATACATCATGGTGCTGTTTTCCTCATCGGCAGTGTCCAAGTGACTCTAGTTAGCGGCACAGTCGACAAAACATGGAACAACTAAAACATATGCGCCAAATTAATCATCAAAATCGTGACGGTTTACCAGTCAAATATTGTCTGTGTGTGTGTGAGCGTATGTCTGTTCATATATATACATATGTGTGTGTATGTGTACGTGTGTGTTTTTGTATTTACACATATATATATGTATGTGTACATGTGTGTGTGTTTATATATATACATATGTGTACGTGTGTGTTTATGGTTGTATATATACATATGTGTATGTAGGTATACGTGTGTGTGTGTGTTTGTTTGTATATTTACATAAGTGTATGCATGTGTACGTGTGTGTGTTTGTGTATATACATATGTGCATGTGTATATACTTGTGTGTGTGTTTATATATATATATATATACATATGTGCATGTATGTGTACGTGTATGTGTGTGCGTTTGTATGTATACACATGCATATGTATGTGTATGTGTGTGTGTTTGTGTGTGTGTGTGTGTGTGTGTTTGTATAAATACTTATGTATATGCATGTGTACGTGTGTGTGTGTTTATATTTATACTACGTATGTGTATGTGTGTGTTCGTGCATGTGTCTGTGTGTTTATATATATATATATATATATATATATATATATATATATATATATATTGTGTGTGTGTGTGTGTGTGTGCTATAGGGATAGTGAGAGTTTCGTGGTTAGTAAAATAGTTTTTATTGTAGAAAATGGAGTCGGCTATTTGAAGCTGTTTACCTTTGACCGTCACGTTTTATTTCGCGTTAATGTCCTTAAGACATCTTGATTAATGGTCCCAAATTGTATTCATCTGAAAAAAAAAGCTGCGATATAAGGTAAGGTAAAAAAAATCGTATATGATAATGGTAAATAGTATCTCATAGTTTGCTGTAGACATTAGGTGTATGAATCCTAAAAACTCGCTGTGGCATATTTTACAGGACACTTGGTGCAGTGGTTAAAAGTGTTGGGTGGATACATCCTTTAGAACGAAATTAGTTGGAGGTTACTGGTTCAATCACCCCTACAGGTTTAAATTAAATAAGGAATACCTGCTACAGTTTAAAGCTTGATCATGATTTACGGATTTACCCCGTAGATTAAATAAATATGTCAGTTCGAAGTTCTTTGTAGGCAATTGAATTCAACATTAAAAAATACTTAAAGAAATCTGAAGGACATATCGGCCGAAAGGTTATAAAGATACTTCTCCAGATATTCCGAGAGATAGAAATTAAAAAGTTTCATCAAAGAAAATTAGACAAATAAGAAGAAATTATCTTAAGACAAACAGAAATTGTCGAAATGAACTTAAGAAAAATACGATTCCCTAACATCTTGGAGTAAAATAACCCAAGACAAATTGACGTGCCGTTAAAATCAATGTCAATCACCTGTCTACTTGCACCTACGTAGAATATTTGCACATTCTAGTCTTTCACACAAAACTACTGATCAAAAGTATACGTCCAGACGTGTAGACATCACCCCTTCATTAGATAAATTGAAACGATTTGAATATATCTTAGATATTTAATAAGTCAATTTCTTTCTTTTGTTGCATTATCACTGAAAAAAAAATCTAATAGTATATACATATATATATTGTCATCCATAGACAGACTGTTTCGTTGTATCGCAACTCTTCAATGTGGCTAAACACGTAGGACGCTTGAAGCTGGGATCGAAACGCGCCCAACTTTTCGTTAGAGTTTGCATCAGACCGCTCGGCCAACAAGCGTACCACGTCAGCTAGGGAATTATAAGGTATTAAGTAGCAGCAGCAGCGGCAGCGTTCGTTTGTTTACATTACCGGATACCAGAGAGTTCAATTCGTTCGAAAAGCTTTGCATTATGCGAGCAGTAGCCGTATATTCCTTTGCTTGAGGGCTCAACCTCCATGATGGAGCTTATATGTAGAAAAATTGATAACAAGGAGAGATTCATTAAAAAATCGATACTAGTAGAGTTTCGGTTCTACTGAACCATCACCAGGACCATGAGGGGGTGATATTTACAATGTTAAGTCATTTTTAAATATATATATATATATATATATATATATATATATATATATATATATATATATTAGCCAATACAAAAGTACATATATATATATATATATATAGAAAAAATATTTATATAGTAGTATTCGGTCCAGTTAAACCAGAGTTGGGAGTAATTCCTTCAGGACAAGAAAATCATTCAGGAGCTGAACATTTAAATTTTCCTGGTGGAGTGCTCAACGTAATTTATTACAGAGCAATATTTCTTTAAGAAAAAACCAAAAACCGGTTGATATAAATATATTGATACGGTTTCCTCGTGGCTGAGGGGGTTTCGATCCTAGCTACGGGAAGCTAGTATGTCTAGCCACATTGATGAGTTCTGATAGAACAAAACAGATCTGTCTGTGGATGACTTTATATATATATATATATATATATATATATAAGCCAATACAAAAGTACACATACCCTTCTTTAAAATAAAAATTGTTTTATATATATATATCTAAATGAAACCCTGGAATCTTTCAGACACATTAAATTAATATAGAAATTTGTATATAGAGTTCAAGAAAAAGAGAGATTTAAATTTCGTTTTTTTTTTTAATTTATTACGAGAATCAATTCTTATTAATTGCGGACTTTTTTTTTTCGTTGTTGTTGTTTCTTCGGGGCCCGTGGCGCAGCGGATAGAGGCGTTGAGTCTCTACGGTTCCAGGTGAGCATTGTCAGAAGATAGCGGTTTCAAATCCTACCCAAGCCGGCCAGAGGTTTACTTGGTCAAAAAACGTGGTGCGATAGAAGGCAGTAATTACTGGGGATACGGTTACAAGACTCATCATTCCTATCCGAGGTCACGGTAAAAATCACCTGAAGAAGGCCAGAGGCGAAATTTGGCCGAAACGTAGTGAAAGAAGAAACAACACAAAAAAAAAAATAAAATAAAATAAAATAAAAAATCTACTAAGATGAGGACAAAAAAGTCCGCAATAAATAAAAATTGATTCTCAGATTAAGAAGCCTCATCTCAAAATGATTCCAATTAAAGACAATTATTCAATTACATATTAATGTTGTATATTGACCTACGACCCGGCCGGGCTGTCAAAGTAGGAAATGCACCTGTGTAAATAACAGGTACATCCGGTCGAGGAATATCAGAATTATAACCATGACTGTGGATGGGTTGAATGAGTGTAATTGTGACGCCCACAAGAAGAAGATGGACGTTGAACTATTATATAACTCGGTGAAGACAGGAAGTCAGTTAGTTTGGAAACTGGACCAGTTGGAGACAAGATGCAGTAGAGAAAACCAGCACCCAGAAAAGCTGGTCCCCAAGGCCCCGGTTGAGCAGCCCAGGAGAACGGGAAAGAAACGCGGCTATGGCCAATAGAGTGGGGGTCAATATGTTGCTGTTCTTTTCGGTCTCCAACTCCCTTTCACACACAACCCTTTCAAATAAAGTCGCTCGTCTATTATTGTGTCGTTGTTATGATTCTGCATGCATCTGCGTATGAGTATACAACATTTACCTACATGTGTTATTTAATACCAAAGCCATATTTGTAGACGAACAGTAGTGGTATCATTTAAGCCATAGCTTGCTGGGGGCGGGTACGGAGTTTCATATCTTTTCGAACGTTATTTGTTCGAAAGTGTAAGTAGTAACGCGACTGGAGTTCGAACTCATGTACTCTGATATCGCAGTTTACCAGGTTAGCCACCACACCACGAGAACTCACCCATTCTTCTAAAAAAATCATCATCCCACATCTTGGCTTTCAAATCCCAACTTCTGATGAAAAAAGAAGAAATATAATTTCTGTATATAGACCAAATTGTAATTATAAAGTCGTTTTTTTTTTAGTTTGGTTTCTTTGTTTAATGGCATATCAACCTTTGTAGTTCATTTAATGCCAAGGCCACATCCCCGTAGGAGAATTGTAGCATAACTATTTAACCCATATATGGACGGATGAGGGAGTTCGTACCTTTCCTAAGGGTATTCGGCCGGAAGTGAACGATAGTACGGCTGAAGTTCGAACTCACTAACTTGAAGGCCTCAATGCAACACTTTAACTATTACAACACGTGGGTTCCTAATCACGAAAGGAGAAAGAGAGAGGGAGAGAAAGACAGACAGACAGACAGGGGAAGAGAAAGAGAGAGATACTATTTTCCCAACCCCTCCGCTCGGGCAGGATATGACACAAGGTCAATTTTTAAGCGGAGTTTAACAGGTTTGAATTCAGAGTTTTCCTTCTCCTAGACTAGTTGCCTAACCAAGGCTGAAGAACCTAGTCTGTCCTACTATTTACCCATAGCTGGAGGAAGAGTAATTGGATTCATACCTTTCCCAAGGGTATTAGTGCTATGTGAAATGCAATCAGTCTCGTCCAGGATTTGAACTCGTGTTGCCGTGTCCATTTCCTACGACGAGAAAGAGAGAGGTAGATAGAGAGAGAGAGAGATAAAGTTTGCATTTTGCCATATTAAATTCGGTTTATAAGAACTGGTTTTCAACGTCTTTACTTTTCTTTTTTTTTTTTTTTGTTCTTTTTTTTTTTGTCTGTGTGTGTGTGGGCATGTGTATGTGTGTGTTTAATAGATAAACTTAACTTTTTCCCAAGGTATATGTGATATTCAGTAATCTTATGGTAGAGAACATCTAATTGAAGCATTTAATATAATCGTGAACATATGCAGCTATCAATCTGTAAAGTCCAACATGTGCTGACCTTGTGAGGAAATTTCAGAAGTCATCGACCGCAGTCTTTTCTTGATCTTTTGACTTAGAGATGCAAGTGATTTTTTTTGTTTAAAAAGGTTGGATCGATTGTCCGATGCCTGAAGATCGCTCACTGTCGAAAGCCAACAAAACGAGGACGATTTTTACACCTCAGAGTAAAACTGACCTTTTGTTACATCATTCCAGCTTGAGAAAAGGATTAATCAAGTACGAATACTTTATATGAAACAATGCTAAAGAGGGATAGATAGATAGATAGATAGATGTTACTGATCTGAAAAGAGAAGGATGCTCACACCGACGGAATAGCGTGTACCTGTGTTGATATAGATCCAGATAGATAGATAGATAGATAGATAGATAGATAGATAGATAGATAGATTTGAACAGACTGAGGGAGATTTTAACAAAGAAAGAAAGAAAGAAAGAAAGAAAGAAAGAAAGAAAGAAAGAAAGAAAGAAAGAAAGAAATTGAGATAGATAGATAGATTTGAACAGACTGAGAGAGATTTGAACTCGGAAAGAAAGAAAGAAAGAAAGAAAGAAAGAAAGAAAGAAAGAAATTGAGATAGATAGATAGATAGATAGATAGATAGATAGATAGATAGATAGATTTGAACAGAGGGAGATTTTGACAAAGAAAGAAAGAAAGAAAGAAAGAAAGAAAGAAAGAAAGAAAGAAAGAAAGAAAGAAAGAAATTGAGATAGATAGATAGATAGATAGATAGATAGATAGATAGATTTGAACAGACTGAGGGAGATTTTAACAAAGAAAGAAAGAAAGAAAGAAAGAAACTGAGATAGATAGATAGATAGATAGATAGATAGATAGATAGATAGATAGATTTGAACAGACTGAGGGAGATTTTAACAAAGAAAGAAAGAAAGAAAGAAAGAAAGAAAGAAACTGAGATAGATAGATAGATAGATAGATAGATTTGAACAGACTGAGGGAGATTTTAACAAAGAAAGAAAGAAAGAAATTGAGATAGATAGATAGATAGATAGATAGATAGATTCGATTTACTTTTTATGTTTACATTTTTGTGCCGTTGTTTAAGAGTGTTGTTTTTTTCATTTTGGCTTTTTTAAAAAAAGACAAAATGTCCTATTATTTTTGGTGTTATTGATTCATATCAATACCCATAACAGGATGGAAATAAATTTATAATCCTAATGTGACCGATTTTTTTTCTAAAAGAAATTATTGCTCTGTGATGTTAGTTACGTTAAGCTCTTTACCAGGAAAATTTAAATGTTCATAGTTGAATGATTTTTTGTCCTGACGGAATTATTCCAGTCTCCGGTTTAACAGGACTGAATAATATATATATATATATATATATATATATATATATATATATATATATATATATATATGTATATGTGTGTGTGTGTGTGTGTGTGTGTGTGTGTGTGTGTGTGTGTGTGTGTGTGTGCAGTAATAAGGTATCTAGTATTCCTATCTCATACAAATAATCTTCACTTTGTTATATGGCTTCATATAAAATCTTCACTTTGTTATATGGCGTCATATATGGCTCATACAAAAACTTTAGATGGTTTCATGTTATCATTTATTCTTTGTCATTTTTTGTCAACATTTATATAGTTTCAAATATTTAATTATTATTATCTTCAATAAATGGTGACACTTACGCCCGAAATTATTCGTACCCCTATATAATTTTAGAATATTTTTGAAAAGATATTTCAGTAAGAGAATCTTTTTTAAATCATGCTGATACCATAATTTTGTAAATCATTATAGAATAAAACCCAAGATAGTGTCTTTGGAAAAAAAATTAAATTTTCTCGAAGTAACGAACAAGAATTAAAAATGAAGTATGTTTATATTTATTTGTAATCATCTCAACAAACTGTTGCGAAACTCTTATTTTTTATAACTGCCTCAAGACGTTTCCTGTTGTTAACTACAAAATTCTTGCAAATATTAAGAGAAATATTCGACCACTCCTCTTTTACAATCTTTTCTTATTCTATTAGATTTTTCTGTTTCGTCGTACAGACATTTTTCCTAACAACCACCCACGAATATTCAATTGGATTGAGGTCCGGGCTTTAGCTTGGCCAATCCAAAACGTTTATTTTATCATCTCTCAGTCATTTTTAACAGATTTGGCAGTATGCTTCAGGTCGTTCTCATGTTGAAATATCATATCTGATCCCATATCGAGAGCTTTAAATGATTTTTCCAAATTCCAAATTCTTAGAGTTTTTACATCTTGGTCTTGTTTCATGATTCCTTCAACCTTCAGAAGACATCTAGTTCCATTCGCGGAGAAACAACCCCAAAATGTAAGATTCACAGTTGTGATTGTGTTTTCAGGCTTAAACGCTTCACGTTTTTTCTTCAAATAAAAGAAAAATGGGTACTTATGCATCTATGTTACTGAAAAAAAAGACGAACTTTCCCGAGCATTTCCGGGCCGATAACGGAAAGAATCGGAATATTCCAGAACGAAATTTAAGCAAGCAGACGATAAAATAAGTCAACCAATTTGTTGACAAAACTGCATGAAGACCAAAAAAAAAAAAAAAAAAAGACAATTCTTAATGGATAATGTTACCAACCTTTTCCGGAGAAAAAAGAATAAATCAACAGTCAATGTATGGTAATTTTATGAAATATGAAAAAATAGTTTGAATTTTTTTATTTTATCTTTTTTTCTTTTTTTTGCGTATCATTTTTTTTTTGTCTTTTTAAATAATTTTTTTCGTATTTATGCACTTATTGTACCGTGCAGAAGTAATAACGTGTTAATTTAGAAATTCATTCTTACCATGGGGAGGGGGAGCGTTTTGTAACTATTCTGTACTTTCACCTAACAATTCAATTATAATCCAGGTCCTGCATTTGGTGTTACGGCATCAACAGCCATAACTTTTCCTCATTTTTTTTTTTAGGTGGCAAGGATGCTCACATGCCCAGCAACTTTTTATTTTGCCAATAAGGTTTTTTTTTCTTGGCAGAATTGGATCACCATTACTGCACATTGTAGATTTTCGCTTAGCTGCGATAAATTCATGTTTACATTTGTTTGTTACTTAGTAAACAAATTGATTGAATTATTTTTATCTTAAATTTGATTAGCTAGACGTTTCGGCATATTACGATTCTTTCTGGAAACGCTCGGGGAAGTTCGGCTTTTTTTTTTGCGGTAACATAGATGCATAAGTACCGAAAAATGATGCTGTGACCGAAAAGTTTAATCTTTGTCTTATCTGACCATAAAACACAAGACCACAAGTTCGTCTCTTTATCAATATATATCTGGCAAAATATAATTGGGCTTTTACGTGTTTTGCAGTAAGACGAGAAGTTTTTCTTGGTCTATATCATTTAAGTCCTTCCATCTTAAGTTTTTTTTGTTGTGCTGAATTCGAAATTTCTATTCCCTCCATTGTGAGATTTTGCAAACCGAAAAGGACATCGATACGCGGCGAACGAAGGCATGGACAGCTATCAATAGGCTATCGATCATATGGAAATCAGACCTAACCGATAAAATGAAACGCAGTTTCTTCCAGGCAGCTGTCGTATCGATACTGCTGTATGGAGGTACTACATGGACGCTAACAAAACGACCGGAGAAGAAGCTAGACGGCAATTACACAAGAATGCTGCGAGCAATCTTGAACAAGTCCTGGCGGCAACACCCCACAAGACACCAACTATACGGCCACCTGCATCCCATCACGAAAACTATCCAAGTTAGACGAACCAGACATGCAGGACACTGCTGGAGAAGCAGAGACGAGCTCATAAGTGATGTACTCCTATGGACCCCCACATATGGCTGGGCAAAAGCAGGACGACAAGCACGAACATACATACAGCAGTTATGTGAGGATACGGGATGTAGCCCTGAAGACATGCCAGAGGCGATGAACGATAGGGAGGAGTGGCGAGAGAGGGTCAGGGATATCCATGCTAGCGGTACGACATGAAGAAAAGAAAGAAGTTTTTTTTTTCCGTAGTTCTCGCGCATTTCCTAATTTCTTGCACGACTTGTCCTGCTGAGTGAGGTGAAAGTTTTTCCTTTCTTCCTTGCCGTGTAAGATTTTGTACAGTATTAAACTTTTAAAACTTCTATATGATGCTTTGAACAGTTGATTGTGGGATAACAAATCGTCTCGAAATGGATTTGTTGCCTCTATCATTCTTATGAGCATTTAGAGTTTTTTGTCTTGACTCAAAACAGACCATTTTCTTTACCATATGGTGCTTATATGGCAAAAGTGTAAATTGAATATTTCTCTGCTACTAATACTAAATAAACTATGTAGAAATGCTTTATAATTACCATAAATATCACCATTAATTTATCAAAATCCACTAATTATCCAATAACTACTTACTTTAACTAAAAGTACTTTGCAGCAGATGATTGCAGAGAGTACAGATACGAGGTGCATACGATAAGTTTCCAGACATTTTTCGTATGGGCACATTTATTGATAGTACACATGAAACTCTAGTCCCCTTCGAAGTAATCGCCTCCGGCTGCAGTGCACTTGCTGTACCGTGCCAACAACTTCTGGAACGCCCCATGGAAGTCCTCTTGTGTGAGCGTGTCAATGTCTTTCGTCACAGCCTCTTTCATCTCCTCAATTTTCCCATAACGACAGCCTCTGAGCTTAGGGATAAACCAAAAGTCACTGGGAGCAAGGTCTAGACAATAGGAAAGCTGAGGAACTGTCTTGATGCCCATCTTGGTGAAATAGTCTGTGACAAGGATGGAGTTGTGGACTGGTGCATTGTCCAAATGGAAATGCCACTGACCCGATTTGAAGAGTCCTGGCCTCTTCCGACGAAATTTATTCCAGAACTCCCTTAAAACCTCAACATAGTAACCCTAACCCTATCCCTTGGGCCAATCAACCCTGGTGTGTTGACTTCCTTACTCCTCGCACACCTCTCATCATCCCTCACAGACTCCCTGCCTTCCTTGAATCTCTTATGCCACTCAAAAACTGATGCTCGATTAATGTAAGATACTCCAAAAGCAGTCTGAAGCATTCCATATGTTTCTGTGGCATTTTTTCCAAGTTTAAAACAGAATTTTATTGCATATCGTTCTTCTAAAGTGTCAGATTGCATTTTGGAAATTCACCAGCTGTGACAATCTGGCTTTAGTAGGATGTATTCCAATTGCTATTGTAGCTTTTGTTTTGAACCTGAAATCCTAAAAATTGGTCAGTCATCTCATTAGATGTATAGCAATAATATAGTGAATGTTCGAGTGTCTATGACGATTTTAAATGCCAATAGTAAAAAAGTTTGGAAACTTATCGTATGCACCTCGTAAATGTGAACATGGTTCATTTTTAATTTTTCTATCTTATTTCAACAAAATTTGATTTTTGAAAAACAATTTTTGTGTATTATTCGATAATAACTTCGAAAATTTCTCATGTTAGCATGGACAGCTATCAATAGGCTATCGACTATATGGAAATCAGACCTAACCGATAAAATGAAACGCAGTTTCTTCCAGGCAGTGGTCACATCGATACTGCTATATGGATGCACTACATGGACGCTAACAAAACAGCTGGAGAAGAAACTAGATGGCAATTACACAAGAATGCTGCGTGCAATCCTGAACAAGTCCTGGCAGCAACACCCCACAAGACACCAACTGTACGGCCACCTGCCCCCTATCACGAAAACTATTCAAGTTAGGCGAACCAGACATGCAGGACATTGCTGGAGAAGCAGAGATGAACTCATAAGAGATGTACTCTTATGGATCCCCACACACGGCCGCACAAAAGCAGGACGACCAGCACGAACGTACATTCAGCAGCTATGTGAGGATACAGGTTGTTGTCCTGAAGACTTGCCTAGGGCGATGAACGATAGGGAGGAGTGGCGTGAGAGGGTCAGGGATATCCGTGCTGCCAGCACGATATGATGATGATGATGAAATTTTTTTTTTAAATTCTAACATTGTACAGGGGTACGAATAATTTCGGGTTTAACTTTATATAGTCATCTAAATTTCTCAGACGAAGCTTGATGAATTTTATCATTAAGGGTTTTTGGACTTTTGTCTTCATCTTTATTGATATTTCCACATCGTTTCGGTTGATATGTCCTCCGACCTTCTTCAGGTGTTTGTAGAACTTGGGAACCTTCACAGAACTTCAAACTACATCCTTTATTGAATCCACGGGGGTCGCCTGTTCTGATTTCGTTCGCCAAAACCGGGTAAAAGTGTTAAGTATTCCTGTATTGTTACTCGCCTGCAGTGAGGATTGAACCTGCAACCTCCAGATGATTGTCTCCTTAGAAGCTTAGGTATCCAACGCCTATAACGGTTACATAATGTGTCCTGCTGGACGTAGTTCGAAGTTTGCTTGTTTTAAAATGTTATCTAAAAATGTGTTTACAAATCAAATATTCAGGATTTGGCATTAAATAACCTATGATGGTGGATATGTTATAAAACTCAATCCAACCACATCAAACTCCTTCTCCACAAAAATCTTACTACTACAAAAGGCCTGAGAGAGAAATTATAGACACATGCATTTCCTCGTAGGCATTGACACAAAGTGAAAGCGCAGACAGCCTTTTCCAGGAATTCGAACACGGTTTGCCGTATCTATATTTGTCGACTATATTTGTCGATTAAGCCACCTGGTGAGATATTATAACATTACCACAAGAAATCGGAATTAGGGTTTTAGGTCTCCGGACTTGAACTTGTGTTCCACAATGACAAACATAGATTCACGTAACACTACACCTTCGGGTCTAGTGAATCTTTGACCAGTAAGATCACCTGGCATTCGTGCCGGGAGACTTAAGAATGACTAGGATAGTTCACATTACTCATAGTGAACCTATGACCAACACTGGCCAGCAAGGGCATACAACTCTCGACTTGTGCGTTACTTCCCTTTCTCCTAACCACCACTATAAAAAAAACCTTGTGTCAAATCACTCTGTCTGGTGAGAGACACAAATACCACAAGAAGAAAATAAAACTCATCAAAATTTTGTACAGAAGATGGATTGGTAACCAATACAAATTTGGTTTGCACAAACGTCGTACTTAAATGAATACGTGACTCATAATTATTTACTCATGAGTAACAAAGATTTTAAATATGACATATAAATACACATGAGACTCTTGAAATTAATCAAGAAACTCCTAACTACTAAAATAAAACCAAATCCCCTTCCTGTATCGAAGTATTTCCCTAAGCGGTACAAATATGCCAAGGTCCAGTCCTAAAAGCAAGTCCAACCACACGTAACACTTGTTTCTATAATCTAAAAGTGATCTCGCGTGTCACATAAGATCCCTCCATGAAGAGGAATATCGATGGATCATGACTATTTTTTATACAGTACATCCGAGAGGGTGACTTCTTAGGAGAGCCCTATGTTAAACTGACCTTGTGTCACAACCTGACACCATCTTTTGAATCTATTTTGACAAGACCATTCAATATGTCATGCCTTCTCTTTCCCACTTTCGATCTTTTACTCTCACTCTTTCTCTCTCTCTCTTTCACTCTCACAATTTAACTTCACTCTCTCCCATTCTCTCTCCCTCTCTCTCTCTATCTCTCTTCCTTTTCCATTTGGTCTATCTTTCACTCCCCCACAGGCACTCCCTCGTTCACGGGCATGTTCACATTCACACTCAACTCTTTTGTATTCTCACTGTCCTAAAACTCCAACTCTAACACAGTAGAAGTGTGCACAAGTTTTCAACTTACGCCGAGAAGAAAATCTTCTCTCTATCTTGAACTCTGATTCTTCGCCCAGACTTTGTTCTTGATATATAGTTCCCGCCCTTTGTATAGCACCACCACCCTAATTCACCTACCCGCTAACACCCATCTGCAATAAGCACGCCTAACAACTCTATCTCCATTTACAACTACAAACATCCAGACTACACTCTCTCTCTCTCTCTCTCTCTTTAATGTCCGCTGTCTGCACAGATCTTTTCCTCTTTCTACCCCCACCAGTCGAAAAGCAACCCGCTTTATTAGCTAGGAAGAAAAAAACTTCAAATGAAAGAAAGAACTGCCTTGGAAAGACCTGACTCTCCAACGCACTTATACTAAGGACTTCTGTCTTTTGTACGAAGAACGGCGAAAAAAGTTTTTCAAATTAACTCATTTTTGTAATTTCCTCGGAGTTCTTTATTTTTGCGATTTCCAATGGAGATTCCTTCCCTTAACAATGACAAAATATCTTGGAATTTTCTTTTCCGTCGAATCATATTAATTAATACTTCCAAATGATACCGTTTATTCATGTCGTCTCGAAATGTAAATTTACCTGGTTTGGATATCCTGTAAGGTAAGTATCCACACTCTTTCGATTTCTTCTTTCTTTCTCGTTCTTTAGGGGAACAATATAATGTTTATTTAAAGAACCCTTTTGATACCTTGCGAATGTTCATATTTCCGCCTTGTTGATTCTTAGGAGATCAGGGACCAAAAAAATATATATATATTAAAAGAAATATATTTTAAAAACTGAATTCTAAAGGATGTTATCTTTTGAATTTATTTCTTTGTGCTAGTACAATTTAGATATACAATAGGTTCCAATTTTTACGACACCTTCATTCAGAGCTTTTAACGCTTTTTTGTTTGTTCGCCTATGGTCCGGGAGACCTGGATTCAATCCCAGGTCGCGTCATTCCAAAGACTTTTAAAACGGTACTTGATAGCTCCTTGCTTAACACTCAGCAATATAAGGTACATATCAAGGGTAAAGTGGAGCAATCCCACGAAAGGAGTAGCGCCCTTCCCTACGCCTCGGTGTAGTAGCTATTGAAAAGGGAGCCTTCGGGTCACCCTAGACAAAGGTCGCCGACTTTACAACTTTACAACTAGTTTTTTATTTATTTATTTATTTATTTATCAGTTTGTGGGAATATGCAAAGACTTAAAAAATTATATATATATATATATATATATATATATATAATGAATCATTATATATCATTTTTTAAGTCTATGCATATAGTTACAAATTGATGTTTCTCTTTGAATATATCAGTTGTCAAAAGCTTTTACGTTCTTTTGAAATGAAGTTGACGAAGTATCTTCAGTCTTTTCAAACTATTTTAATTCATATCAGCTTGTAGCATGTAAACTTCGACGAAATCTTTTAAAAAAATCATATTTCTAATTTATTTTTCATGATCACCAAAACAGATACTGGGAACACAACCATTTGATAGAGCAACCTTCCAGTTAATAAACTTTATTTTTCCACAGTTTCTCCACCATTAAGAATACATTTTTGCCATTGATAACTAAAAGGAGTCTCTATGGCATCGTGTCAAACGTTCCGGACTGAGACATTCGTACATGTTTCTAGTTTGTTTGTTGAATGGCATATCAACCTTTGTGGTTTATTTAATGCCAAAGCTACTCTTGTAAAAGACCAGTAGTGGTAGTATCTAAAACATTGCTGGGAGGGTAAGGGGATTCAAACCTTTCCATAGGTGAACGTAGTTGCGCGACTGGAGTTCGAACTCGTTAACTACGCTTCCGTAGTCCAGCACTTCAGCCATTACGCCACAAATACTTCTCTTACGTCACTGTAATGAGTTCGAAATCCAATCACACTGTGAAGTTCTTTTTTGAAGAAATACCCATGGGAAAAGCATGAACCCTCTTATTTTTACAGGTATCAGTTAAATAGTGCCGGTAATGTTCTTCTACAAGGGTGGCTTTGGAATCAAATAAACCACAACGGTTAATATGCCAATAAAACAAAGAAACCGAATCGATATACAAAACTCTTTTAAAAGGTTCCGTCTGAGATCAATGTCTTCTGATTTATAATGCTGATGTATTGATTTTGCGGAAGATGTTGGTGGTAGGATAGTAGAGATTGAACTTCTCAGCTTATTAATTTTTAGCCTTGTTACTAATAGTTATTGAAGCTATAATTACATACAAAGCATTATTATAATTACTTATTATAATTAAAGTTTATTATTTACTGATAAAAAATTGTTTTCAGATTTTTGTATTGTTTTACTAGTACTTTGACCGGCCCATTGGCTCGATAGAGTGTTCGCCAATGGCCCGGAGACCGGGGTTCAATCTCAGGACGAGTCATATCAAAGGCTCAAAAAGTCATACTTGATACCTCCTCACTTGACACTCAGCATTATAAGGTACGTTTCAAGGGTAAAGTGGAGCAATCTAAGGAAAGGAGTTGCGTCCTTTCCTACACCTCTGTGTAGTAGCTATTGAAAAGGGAGCCTTCTGGTCACCCTCGACTATGGTTGCCAACTTTACTTACTAGTTTACTTATATTGTCGTTTAGTTATTTAAGGAATATACATACTGTTTAACAATCTCTAGGAATTGTCTTCGGTGTATATAAAAAGAAACAGATCTTTGGGAGGTGTGTCCTATCAAATAATTTTGGTACGTTTAATACCGTTCGAACAAGAGTTCACCGTACATGATTTTATTTTAGTGGGTGTGGCGTATAATTCGTTGACTGTATCCACCGCTAAGAGGTAAGATTCACTAAAAAATGTTCTTTATCTGAGAATAAACTGCGTCTCATTTTGATTCTCCAATTCTGAAGTGTGTGGAGCTATAATTTACTAAACAGTTTACTTAGACGTGGAACAAGGCCGTATGAATGAGGCACTCAAAGAGAATCGAACTCACTTGTGAAGGTTTGCTAGTTTAGATTGCCAACCATTACACCACCCAAGGTTTCCTGGAGAGTGTGGAGTACCCTTTCCTTGCGTCAAATAGATCTGTTTAAAATATATATGGCCGTGTGCAAAAAAAAAAAGATATGGGGTCGTGCGCAAAAAAAAATAAGATAAAGGCCAATGTGCAATAAAAAACGTCTTAGAAGCAACTATACAAAAAATGTAAATATGAGCCTGCAATGAATACAATTCCTTAACCTCTGGGCTTAAAATAACCATAGACTGATTGACATGCCGTTAAAATCAATCAATCATTCAATCAATGAAAATGTCGGGGGAAAATTCTCCGTTTCGATTTTTCCTTAATTCCGTTTTCGTTTAATAAAGGGTTAAGTTACAACCACCTGAAGAAGGCCGGAGGATACAACAGCCGAAACGTTGTGATAAACATGGCGACAAAGATGAGGACAATAGTCCGAAAAAATGTAAATAATGTCCGTTTTCGTTTCTGTTAAATACTCTTTTATTTCATTTTCACTTTAGATTAAATATTTTCCAATATTATTTTATTTCATGTGTAAATTATAATAAATCTTTCTACAAATATTATTTAAAAAAAAAAAAAAAATCATATAAAAGAAATACCAAACATCTTCTGCTAAATTTTTGAAACTTTTTTTAAAACCAAATCAAAAAACAAATTACGAACAAAAATAAAAATCGATAACATTTTTCTTTCATGATAAAACTTCACAAAAAAAAAACTTTTTTTCAAAGGGACAATTCATTGGGTTTATAATCACTGTTCTACTGTGTGCCATAGTGTTGTATATTGACATACAACCCGTCCAGGCAGTCAAAATAGGAAATGCACCTATGTAAATAACAGGTGTATCCGGTCGAGGAATAGCAGACCATGGATGGGTTGAATGAGTGCAATTTGTGACGCCCACAAGAAGAAGGTGGACGTTGAACTATTATATTACTGAGTGCACAGGAAATTCAATCAGTTGGAGACAAGATGCGGTAGAGGAAGCCAGCACCCAGCAGAGGTAGCCATCAGACCCCCGATTATTTAGTTTGGAGACCAGACCAGTTGATGACAAGATGCGGTAGAGAAATCCAGCATCCAGCAGAGGGAGCCCTCAGGCCCCCGATTGAGAGTTGGGTATCAGACGAGTTGGAGAGAAGATGCTGGATTGAGGAACATGTCCTAGAGAGGCTGGGCCCCCAGGCCTCCGGTTGAGCAGCCCAGGAGAACGGGAAAGAAACGCGGCTATGGCCAATATGTTGTAGTCAATATGTTGTAGTTCTGTTCGGTCTCCAACTCCCTCTCACACACAACCCTTTCAAATAAAGTGATAGGTATATTGTGTTGTTATGATTATGTATTATGTGTTTGTATAGTCATTATGGTCATGGTGGTGACTATACAACAATATGAAATTAGTTTAGGAACCTCAAGCGGCCCGCGAGCCATGTGTTTGAGACGCCTGTTCCAAACTATAAGTAAAAAATTTGGTACAAAGTCATTTTACGTATAAAACGTTAAAGGGAATTTACTGAAAAAAGGGATTTGATAAATTTTACTAAGGTGAAATATAAATTCAAATTACTTAATTCACTGCTTGAGAAATAAAGACAATCTCATAAACGACGTGCTCGTGGTGTAATCGTTATCGTCGTAGAAAGTGGACACGGCGACACGAGTTCAAATCCTGGACGAGACTGATTGCATTTCACATAGCACTAATACCCTTGGGAAAGGTATGAATCCAATTATTCTCCCTCCAGCTATGGGTAAATAGTAGGACAGACTGGGTTCTTCAGCCTTGGTAAGGCAACTAGTCTAGGATAAGGAAAACTCTGAATTCAAACCTGTTAAACTCCGCTTAAAAAATTGACCATGTGTCATATCCTGCCCGAGCGGAGGGGTTGGGTAAATAGGATCTCATAAACGATGTTCTTTCAGGTACTACTTAATATGGACACACCAGGGTTGACCGATTTGCAAGAATTTACATATATTTGCTCTGAATGTCTAAAAGACCGACCAGGTCTAAAAGACCTGACAAGTGCAATAGCCGATAGGGACGGATTGTGAAAGAAAGTCGGGAAAAATCTATGTTGTTTGGATCACTTGATTCTGATGATGATGAGAAAAATTAACGAATAATATTTATGTCTTTCTGTCTGTTTTATCTATTTATGCCACCATCGAACGGTGGGGCTTAGTATATGCCGACTAAATCCCCTCCCCCAGCTGGGGGCGAAAATTTGGTGTTCTGGATTTAACAAGAAATTTGTTTCCCTTTCAATTTATATTCAATCAGGAATTTATCCAAATTCGAATGGTAGAATCTGTTAGGGTCTCATCTATGGGTCAAATCGATCTGTTAGGGTCCCATCTATGGGTCAAATCGTTCTGTCTGGGTCCCATCTATCGGTCAAATCGATCTGTTTTGGTCCCATCTATCGGTCAAATCGTTCTGTCTGGGTCCCATCTATCGGTCAAATCGATCTGTTTTGGTCCCATCTATCGGTCAAATCGATCTTGTTGCAAATTATTTGTTTTAAATAGGAATATCTGATATATTCTAACGACGTGCAAAAGACTCATACAAAGTCCCTTAACCTCTAGGCATAAAAGAACCCCAGACGGTTTGATATGCTTTTAAAATCAATCAATCGATTCAGTCAATCACAATTTTAAGAGTTCGAATATTCCTCAAGAAAAGGCCTAATCAAATTGTTTTTAAAGTAAATTACTTTAAGAATTAAAAATATCAAGAATAACAGGTGCCATTGGAATTTACGTTTCGAACAACGCTTCTCGTGAAAATGTTTGTCCTACTTACCCAACCCCTCCGCTCGGGCAGGATGTGACACAAGGATAATTTTTTAAACGGAGTTAAACAGGTTTGAATTCAGAGTTTCCCTTCTCCTAGACTAGTTGCCTCACCAAGGCTGAAGAAACTAGTCTGTCCTACTATTTACCCATAATAATAGAATAATTGGATTCATACCTTTCCCAAGGTTATTAGTGCTATGTGAAATGCAATCAGTCTCGTCCAGGATTTGAACTCGTGTCGCCGTGTTCATTTCCTACGACGATAATAATTACACCACGGGCACCTCGGGAAAATGTTTGTGATTCTTCTCGGACTAAGAGACGTGAAAAGCAATAACGTCATTACTTGAATAAGATCTTCCTAGTTCTTGATTTACTAAGTTGAATCATTTCTATACTCAGATAAACACGGAACACCTGAGGAAGGCCGGAGGATACAATGGCAGAAACGTTGGGATTCAACTTACAACCATAAAAAAGCGGACAACAGTCTGAAAAATTACAGCCAAAATTTATACACATTCCGATTGAATGCAAAAATTTTCAAACAAATTTATTTGACCCAAAATACAACCATTCCAGGTCAGAGTGAAACTTCAAGGAAAGAGGGACATATAAGTGGAATGTATATTATATGATCAGATTATGTTAGTTTGATGTTAGTAGCCATGTGAGTAGTCTTTAGAATTGTCCTGCTTTAAGAATAGAATATGAACAACGGATTCTTGGAATGAAGAATCATAGAATTCTTTAAAGAAGATAACAAAATATTTACTAACTTCAAGACAAACTTTGGTAAGATTTACCTAACAAACAACATCTATAGACACGTGTTGCATCTGTCACTCTGGAGTGTTTGGTTTGGTTTGGTTTCTTTGTTTAATGGCATATCAACTCTTTTTAGGTTATTTAATGCCAAAGCCATTCTCCTAGAAAAACAGTAGTGGTACTATTTAACCCATAGCTGGGAGGATAAGGGGGTTCATACCTTTCCCAAGGGTATTTGCCCGAAAGTGAACGTAATAGCGCGACTGGAGTACGAACTCGCTTACTATGATTCCGCAGTCCATCGCTTTAACCATTACACCACGAGGACATATATATATATATATGTGTGTGTATGTGTGTGCGTGTGTGGTTAGGCATCAGTAGTTCATTTAAGCACGTTTCATTAAATAATAAACACAGAATTTAAATCTCAATAAATCAAAAGAAACGAAATAACACATTTTATTAGTAAAAATAATTTTGCTGATTGAATAAACCGATAGATAGATTTTATGTAAGTAAAGTCGCCGACTTTAGTCGAGGGCGACCCGAGGGCTCCCTTTTTAATAGCTACTACACTGAGATGTCGGGAAGGGCGCTACTCCTTTCCCTAAATTGCTAAATTTTACCATTGATTCGTACTTTATAATGAGTGTTAAGCAAGGTGGCATCAACAACCATTTTTTTTTTTTTTTTTGAGTTTTTGATATGACTCTACCTGGATTGAAACCCGGTCTCCTGGACCATTGGCGAACATTCTAACCATAAGACACATAGATTTTATGTTAGGAAAACTATTTAGCATATTAAAGAGAATTAGACACTTAGTATTCCATATATGCAGTAGTATTTCGGCTTGGTCGGGTGTATTTGCCAGTATCGCTATGTCATCGGCGTAGTCGGCGTCGGTAATTGTTTTTGCGGGGTACCTTCTACTACTGCATAGTTTGGAACGAGCAGCCGCAGGCATAGACCTCTATGTTAATGCACACAAAACAGAATATATGTGCTATAATCAAACGGGGAACATCTCTACTCTAGAAGGAACCCCTCTTAAACTAGTAGACAAATTCACTTACCTAGGAAGCAGCGTCGAATCAACCGAAAAGGACATCGAAACGAGGTTAACGAAAGCATGGACAGCTACCAATAGGCTATCGATTATATGGAAATCAGACCTAACCGATAAAATGAAACGCAGTTTCTTCCAGGCAGCGGTCACATCGATACTGCTGTATGGGTGCACTACATGGACGCTAACAAAACGGCTGGAGAAGAAGCTAGACGGCAATTACACAAGAATGCTGCGTGCAATCTTGAACAAGTCCTGGCGGCAACACCCCACAAGACACCAACTGTACGGCCACCTGCCTCCTATCACGAAAACTATTCAAGTTAGACGAACCAGACATGCAGGACACTGCTGGAGAAGCAGGGACGAACTCATAAGAGATGTACTCTTATGGACCCCCACACATGGCCGTGAAAAAGCAGGACGACCAGCACAAACTTACAATCAGTAGCTATATGAGGATACGGGATGTTGTCCTGAAGACCTACCTAGGGCGATGAACGATAGGGAGGAGTGGCGAGAGAGGGTCAGGGATATCCGTGCGACCAGCGCGATATGATGATGATTATTCCATATATCAACATTTTCACCGAAGCAAGAATGACAATATGATATAATAATATCAAAATAAAGTGAAATTTTAAAAGACTAGTAAGTTTGGTTATCGCTATTTGAAAAATATGTAAATATTTTCAGCGTGACCTGTGTCTAAACACGAAAATTTGAAAGAAATTTTTAAAAAGGTGAAATTAAACTTGATTTTTTTAAAACTGAGGATTCGGGGTGGGCTCATCTAGTGTTGTTGACAGCATGGATTCTTCATTTTGACGTTAGTAACCACGTGAGTAGTCTATAGAATTATCCTGCCTTAAGAATAGAATATGAACAACGGATTCTTGGAATGCCGAATCATAGAATTCTTTAAAGAAGATAACAAAATATTTACTAACTTCAAGACGAACTTTGGTAAGATTTACCTAAGAAACAACATATGTAGACATGTGTTGCATCAGTCACTCTCGAGTGATTATATATATATATATATATATATGTGTGTGTGTGTGTGTGTGTGTGTGTGTGTGTGTGTGTGTGTGTGTATCTGCGCGTGTGTGTGTCTGCGTGTGTGTTAGTGTGTGTGTGTGTGTGTGTGTGTGTGGTTAGGCAGTAGTCGTTCATTTAAGCATGTTTCATTAAATAATAAAGACAAATTTTGTCCGTATAATTTATTTAAGACTTTTTCAAGTTTTCTGATAAGTGTCTTAGTTTCAGGTTGGAATTGGTAGATGGATTTCCGAAAATTGTCCCGAGTGCTTTTGGGAAATTGATCTACCAATTCCAACCTGAACCTAAGACACTTATAAGAAAACTTAAAAGGGTCTTAAATAAATTATACAGACAAAATTTGTCTTTATTATTTAATTAAACATGCTTATATATATATATATATATATATATATATGGAGTCGGCGACTCCAGAGATAACTGGACTATTTTAGTATGACTGCATTTGTCGTTGAATATAGTCACCACGATAGATAGATAGATAGATAGATAGATAGATAGATTTATGGTGAATCAGAGAGAGTGTGTTTTTGAGCTCAACAATATCTCCTTCACATGAACAAAAATTATATGATATCACTGGGATCACTCTCAAATAAAATTTGAACCAAGCGATCTTGAACCAAGTATTTACGTACCCACCTTCTCCAAGTTTTCTTTCGGTTGCCCTCACTGCCCAACTATTTTCCCATAATGACTCATGCCTTTCCCAAGGGTCTTTGTGCGAAGGAAAACGCCAAGAGCCACGTGCAAGATTTGAACCGGTCATTGTAACCCTAAAAAAAATTTTTAAGAAAACAATAGGAATTCAACAACTCTCAACAAAGTTATCTGAAGCGAATCTCCGAAAAAAATAAGGTGCTCGAGAGGTAACGGTTATCGTCGTAGGAAACATACCAGGCAACCAGAGTTCAACTCCTGCAGAAGGCTGTTTGTATTTCACATAACCCTAATACCCTTGGGAAATGCATGCATCAAAAATTTTTCCTCCAGCTATGAGTAAATAGTAGGACAGGCTCTGCCCTTTTATCTTGGTATGGCAATCAGTCTAGAGGAAGGGAAACACTGAATTCAAACTAGTTAAAACCTCTTAAATTTGACATTGAGTCATATCTTGCTCGTGTTGTTAAATATATATATATATATATATATATATATATATATATATATATATATTTCAAATATTTATGGTTGGTTGGTTGGTTGGTTGGTTGGATTTCATGGTATATCAAACTTGGTAGGTTATTTAATGCCAAATCCATTTTTATACAAATAAACAGTTCTATTTCTAACAATTCAGTTTAGCATGAGTACACTTATTCAATAGTCAAAAAAAAATTCTATTTCAAGCTATTTACTTTAGTCAACTAGTTCTTATTCAAGAAATGCACTTTAGTATAACTATAGCTTTTATTTACACACAATAAGTGTCAAAACAGTTCTATTTTAAGTAATTTAGTGTAGTTCTATTTAACCCATAGATACTATTTACCAACCCCTCCGCTCGGGCAGGATATGACACAAGGTCAATTATTAAGCGGAGTTTAACAGGTGCTACCACTCTGGGCCAGAGTGGACCTGCGAGCGATGGCGATGAAGGGTGCTCGTCATTCCCCAAAGCTCCAGCCTCACAGAAACCTCACCATCAGATTGTTTAGTATGATATCCAGGACGCTCGTTGGGGTGTCTTACCCCTCTGCAGAGATGCAGTCGGTGTATTCTACAGCCCCAGCCAACTGGCTAATACACATAGTTAAATGTCAAAACAGTTCTATTTCAGGTAATTCAGTTTAGTATGAATACTCAGTTTACATGTCAAAACAGTTTTATTTCGAACAATTCAGTTTAGCATAAATACGCAGTTTAAATGCAAAAACAGTGAACTTACGAAACCACAGTTTAGTTCTATTTGACCCATAGATAGGACCCTATAAGGTACTACCACTCCGGGCCAGAATGGACCAGGGACTGATGGCAATGAAGAAGTACTCCTCATTCCCCAAAGCTCCAGCATTACTCCATCATCAGATTGTCTTAACCCTCTGCCGAGATGCAGTCGGTGTATTCTACAGCCCCAGCCGACTAGGCTTCATGACATTTGTTGCGTGGGGGGGGCTTACTCCTCTGCAGAGATGCAGTCGGTGTATTCTACAGCCCATGGGTACTGAACCACCAGCATACACGTTGGGGGGTACCCGTCTCCAGAGGTGCAGTCGGGGTATTCTACAGCCCCAGCCGACTGACTCACCAGGACGGTCGTTGTAGGGAGGTCTTATTTCTCTGTAGAGGTGCAGTCGGTGTATTCTGAAGTGTTGCAACGCTCTCCTAGTTTGTGCAGTAGGGTTGCTCACTACATACGTAGAAAATAATTCATTTTTACCAGCTATGTGCAGACAGAAAAAGGATCTGTTATAAACAGACCAATTAAACTCATTCTTTAAACAATAAGATCACTAAAATTTGATAATCAACTTACTTCGATAATATTCTTCCGCCATTATCACAAATTATTAAGAATTGCTGAAAAATCCTTGATATAAAACTCGAATTATATGAACCTAAGTATCCTTGCATATAAGTAAGTTGGCCGACTGAAGTCGACGGTGACCCGAATAGAAGTAGTGCCTTTCCCAACACTGAGGTTTTGGGAAAGACACTACACCTATCCATAGATTGTTCCTCTTGCCCTTGGTCTGTCAAGGAGTACTATTCTTGGAGTCTCTGGTATGACCCAATCAGGGATTAAACTAAGGCCTTCCGAACCATTGGCGAACACTCAAACCATTATTTCAATGGACTGGTAGAACTTAAATATACTTACATGAAGCAAGCCTAAAAACATTAGAGATGTGACCGGAAGTAACAAAATTTTAAACACTAAAATTATCTCGAATATGAAGAAAATGGTAAAATTTCTAATCATGCAAGAGTTGAAAAATACTCATCTGTGAACATATCAACGACACTAATTTATTCACTAGCTCTATGAGCAAGATGACCTTTAAGTTCTAACACAGAGGGAGTTGCCGTGATATGAATGGCTAAACTGCTGGTCAGCGTCCCCGAACAAAGAGTGTTCCAACTCCAGTCATTGTATGTTCACTTTCTGACATGCAGAAAGGTATGAACTCCTTTAGCTCTCGAGGGGTGTCTTTGGCATTAAATAATCCTCGAAGTTTGATGGACCATTAAACAAAAAAAAAGCAAGAGATTTTGAGAATTAATTTTTATTTATTGCGGACATTTTGTCCTCATCTTGGTAGTTTTTGTGTTGTTTCTTCTTTCACAAGAAGAAACAATACAAAAAATTCCAGTTAAAGACAATTACGAAAATTCGGTACGGATCCGACTCTGGAAGACCAGATAAGGATTTATAAGACCAAAAATCCATCCTTGATCGCCCTTCGGGGCCCGTGGCACAGCGGAGAGAGGCGGTGAGTATCTACGGTTCCAGGTGAGCATTGTCAGAAGATAGCGGTTTCAAATCGGCCAGAGGTTTACTTGGTCAAAAACGTGGTGCGTTTGACAACAACTATGGAAGGCGATAATTACTGGGGATACGGTTACAAGGCTCAGCATTCCTATCCGAGGTCGCGTAAATATCATGAAGAAGGCCAAAGGCGAAATTTGGCCGAAACGTAGTGAAAGAAGAGACAACACAAAAAACTACCAAGATGAGGAAAAAAGTCCGCAATAAATAAAAATTAATTCTCAGATTAAGAAGCCTCATCTCAAAATGAGTCCAATTAAAGACAATTTCAAAAGATTTTGTCATGAATTCTTGATAGTTTCTTAGCACAAACATCAGAAGAAGGAAGTTACTTACCAAGTAACAGAAACTCACCAAAAAGTGAGTGGATAGAAAATGCTCCTTTAGCTATTCTCATTTCCACTGAGCAGTTTAACTCCATGCTTGTTTTGAAGTCATCAGAAGGTAATGTGTACCGTTTCGGGGCCTTCCTCTCTACGGTTTTATTTGCACATCGCCCCCCTCACTGACATGAGGCCCCATTATAGCATCCTATCAAATCAACGTCTAACGGCGAAATGTAAATTTTCAAATCGCGTTATTAGAATCTTGTTGCACATTTGCGAGCAGGGGATACTATTATCTACTCCCTAGAATGTACATGTTGTTGCAAAAAATAGAGATGGAAATCAGAATGTCTTTTTAATTTCAGAATATACAATTAAAGTCCCAGAATTAAAAGACAGAATAATAATAAACTTCTCCCCATAGAATAACATTTCTTCCCAACAGGCCATGAATTTAATACAAGTGCTCAACTTATTTGGGAACACAGTATCTAAAACAGGGAGGATATTCGTTAACTGTATCTTCGTTTTTTTGTTTGTCCAGTAAAACATACGATGCCATGTATTGGTTGAAAAGTTCTTCTTAGGGAAATCGTTTAGAGATTACTGGTTCAATTCTAGCTACTGGTAGAAATAACGAGGCATACTTACTATATCATAAACTTGTACCCGACCATAGTTAAAAGAAATTGAACAATCTAGCCCTATAGATTAAATAAAAGATTCTGTTCGAAGTCCTGTGTGTTCTCCCGAGTTCAACGTGAAACACCTGAGGAAGGCCGAAGGAAGCATCGGCCGAAACGCTGTGAATATGAAGATGAAGACAATAGATCGATTACTCTAAGGGATAAATATTTTAACAAATAATTTTTCGTTTTTTTTGTTTTGTTTTGTTTTGTTTTACATTTTTCTATTCTTTTTTTTTTCTGCAAAAACAAAAACACGACATTACTTTTCGAAAGAATTGACAATCAAATTCTGACAAACAATAGGTATAATCAATTGGATCGAGCCGAACCAAATGAATTAAGATGAAAAGGGTTAACGAGTGCAGTCAGTTCTCATCAACTAGGAAAGTTGACCAGGTGGCGGGACGAAGTTAATTGTCCCAAACTAATTCCCAGCGACAAATGCGTGGCATGTTGTCAGAAAGGCCGGTTGCTGACGTCAGCACCGTTTAGACGGCAATCATTAACCATTTGTGGGTCTCCTCCCAAGAGGGTAAGAAAACGCAAAAGGTGCCGGCCGCTGTCTGGAATCGTCTGCTTTGTCGAATTTTCAAGGCTGTGCTTTTCTCTTACACCTTCTCCTGCCACACTTTGCAGTGATTTGCAGATACGAATTCTTCCGCCCATGGGATTATCAGTGAGAAATATACCTTAAATCTGCTTGGTTTGTCTTTACTGCTTCTGCTTCGTCAGAGGTCAAGAATTAACTCTATGGTTGAAGCAACGGACTAAAGTTTTCGAGTATTAATAATCACGGTTCTGCAACTGGCACGTAGCAGAAGATATTTCGTGACTTCTATTTTCCGAAAACTTGGTAATTTCTTCCACTCCCTTAATTCTTTTTCTCCCAAGAAAATAGTAGAATATATTTTAATATTTCAGTCACCTTCACTTCAAGATTAAACCTGGAAACTAGAAATAATCGAATTTTATATATTAAAAAATAATTCTTGATCAGAACTATTGTTGTTGGGCGGTGACTAAGATTATATAAAATTAATAATTAGACTTTAAAAATGATTTTCCAGGTGGAATCCTTTCTATACCCATATAAACAAGGGGCATCTGAGAATGGCCGGAGGATGCAGCGGCTGAAACGTTGTGGTTCAGCTTAATACAATAAAGATTAGGACAACAGTCCGAAAAATCTCAACCAAAATATTACACATCAAGACTCATCTTAAAAATCCATACACATAATAGGAAATTAACCCGTATAACGGAAGAGGGGGGAAGTTTTATGTTCCACGATGTAAAAAAGAATAGATTTGACAACTCAGAGTGTATTTAAGATGACTGACAACGAATGCATACCACAGAACATAAGGAAAATTGTTTTGTTTAATAACGTAAAAAGTGGATTTGTCAACTCATATTGTTAGAGTTGATTCTAGAATTGGCGAATGGTCACGGTAAATTATTGAATCGTTCAGATAATTATTAGCTTCAATCGAGTGACCCTAAATGGTAATAGTTCAGCCTTTGTTAACTCTTGATAAGATCGAATCATTCTTTTCTGTAACTTTAAAAAAGGACTATACATTCTTTGTTTTAGATTGTCGTAGAATGTCATGTCTTCTAACTCGCTCGTTTTTAAACTTTTTTTTTTAATTGCTGGTACTCCTTTTTCTATCACAGGCTCAATCTTGTGGACACCCATATAAATAGAAATGAAATCTCATCATCCTCCTATGTAAAACAAAAAGAAATCTCGAGTACCTCCCCTATAAATTGAAATGAAATTTATCAAAAATGTTTTATAAAGACACATCCAATATTTTCACTGAGGAATGAATAGTGGTTTTCAAACGTTTTGGAACCAGGACTCCTTCCAATTTCAAGGTCTATCTCGTGGACTCCTATCTAAATGAAAATAAAATTTATCTAATATATTTAATTTTGAAATCACATCCAATATTTTCACTGAGTAATGACATTTAGTGCTGTGATTTTCAAACATTTTTCAAACACTCTTACTTTGGTAACATTCATAGAGGTTTGGTTTAGTTTGTTGGGTTTTATGGCATATCAACCTTTGTAGGTTATTTAACGCCAAATCCATTTTTATGTAAATAATCAGTTCTATTTAAAACAATTCAGTTTTGCATGAGTATACAGTTTAATTGTCAACAACATTTCTATTTCAAACTATTCAAGCAGTTATATATAATAATTCAGTTTAGTGTAAGTACAGTTTCAATGTCAAAAACAGTTCAATTTAAAACCATTCAGTTTAGCATAAGCACGCAGTTAAATGTAAGCAAGGTTCAATTGTCAAAAAATATTTCTATTTCAAGCTATTCAGTTTAAGCAAACAATTCAGTTTAGCATAAGTATGCCGTTAGTTCTATTTAACCCATAGATAGGGCCCTTATCAGGTGCTACCACGCCGGGCCAAAGGGAACCTGGGAGCAATGGCAATGAAGGGGTGCCCCGTATTCCCCAAGGCCCCAGCATTACCGGGACCTCACCATCAGATTTTTTAGTGTCATTACATCACATCCAATACTTGCTTTCAGAAATGACTTTTATCACTTTTCTGAGAATCTAATAACCACAGTAATGAGAAAAACTTAAAATTATTATTCAATTATTTGATATGTTTGCTTTGGTTGGCTTTTATGGCATATCAACCGTTGTTGGTTATTTAATGCCAAATCCTCTTCATACATATATTTTAAATGTATGATTTGTAAATATATTTTGTTGATAACATTTTCCAACGAGCCTGAGTTCATTTTTTGCTTATAGTAAATTAGTTTCAAGTATTGCGATGTAACAATAACGATTCATGATTTGCGAGTTGATAGTTTTTAGGTATTGTCATTTTCAAATTGATATATAATTAAGGAATGATCCTTTATATTAATCATTGTTCATTAATTATATTTTATCATTCAGTTTGGTTGGGCTTTGAACTATTCGGCTCTTAGTTCAGGGACATAGCGTGGGATACAGTTTACCCTCGCTTGCAAAGGACATGACTATCACAATTGTCATAATAAACCCCAGATAGGAAATGTGGCTGGAGTGTGAATGACGTCATGCCCGGAAGCGATGGTCCTGAGACTTTGAAGATTTTGAAAAAGAGTCAGTTGAGATTTGACTTTGGGCCATGTAGCCAGACAGTTAAGTTATCTACCATTGAGGCTGACAGTTGAAGTTGGGGTTCGACCATGATGTTGAAAAGTTGAGTTCCGATGGTTGTTAGCATAGTATGATACGAAAGACTTTTAAGAATTGTCTCTCTCCTCGTGTCGAAGAACCGAAGTCAGAAGTTGATAAATGCATTCGCACCTAAACAACGGAGTCCGCCCATTTGTAATATTACGGACGGGCGCTGTCCTCAATCAGTGAAGGTATCACGAGACCAGCGCGTGCGGGTAGAATGACCAGCAAAGTTAGACGCGATTTTAAAATAATCACAGATGAATTATCACGTGTTTCATGACAGTTTCACAGGTGACATCGAACATTCGGGGATTTTCGATTTGTTCCCCAAAATCTCTATATAAAAAAAAACAAGTCAGGAGATTTTGGCAGAGTTGAAGGCAGTTGTCAAAACGGATGCGTTAAAGGTTCCGAGGCCCCGACCCGTCCAACCCCAGTCTGCTACGACCTATCTGTCAAGCGTGTGTCAACAGACAGCTCTCACCCACACCGCCATCACAACCAAGAGGAAGGGAGAAGAAGAACGTAACTAAAATGAACTTTTCGAGTTGCAACGATCATAGCCCTAAGTGAATAATAAACGACTGCTATATTTTCTTCCCTTACCTTCGAGTTTGAGTATTTCTTTTTCTGCGGACTTCTTTCTTTACAGCACAACACGTTGGTCCTATGTTACACATTGTGTAATGTATTTGCGTGTATTACAGTTGTTATTGATATCAATTAAATTATGGTTGTCGTACGCAACAAAATGAATTAGAACTGATTTGCTTGTGCACTGATATTGTTATTGGTTTGTTTGGGTTTTATGGCATATCAACCATTGTAGGTTATTTAATGCCAAATCCTCTTTATATATCTATGTTATATATACATGATTTGGTTTGGGTTTTATGGCATATCAATCATTGTAGGTTATTTAATGCCAAATCCTCTTTATACATATATATTATATATACATGATTTGGTTTGGTTGGGTTTTATGGCATATCAACCATTGTTTGTTATTTAATGCCAAATCCTCTTTATACAACTATATTAAATACATTATCTCTAAACACATTTTGTAGATATACACAGTTAAATGATCAAACAGTTCTATTCCTCACTATTCAATTTAGCATTAGTCAACAAAGTTAAATGGTTCCAAGTATTGTTATGTATAATTAACAATTCAATTAAACATCCGCCATTTGTTTACACACACATAAAATGATCAAACAGTTCTACTTCAAACAAATCAATTTAGCATGAGTCATTTGCTTGTATTCATTTTAAATATCAAATAGTTGTATTTCACCCACCGATAGGACCCTATCAGGTGCTACCACTCCGGGCCAGAGTGGACCTGGGAGTGATGTCAATGAAGGGGTACTCCGCATAGCCCCAAACTCTAGATTTACTGAAGCCTCACTATCCGATTGTTTAATGTCATCTCCAGGACACTCGTTGGTAGTGGGGGTGGGTATTACACCTCTGCAGAGATACAGTCAGTGTATTCTACTGCCCGAACCGACTGGGCAGGCAATTATTTGATGGTTCGTGACTAGCTGAGTTAATGTGTATTTTAATGATTATCTCTTTCAGACCATCATCATCATCATCATGTTATGCCGCTAGCACGGATATCCTTGACCCTCTCTCGCCACTTCTCCCTATCCTTCATCGCCTCTGGCAGGTCTTTAGGGCTACATCCCGTATCCTCACAGAGCTGCTGTATTTATGTTCGAGCTGGTCGTCAGATGGTATTCAAATCTGACGAGCTTCAATAAGCGAAACAGATCTATTAGGGTAATGGAATACTATTTCAAAATTTTCTTGTTTTTTAAACAAAAAGATATATTTGGCTCTGCAGGTTTATTTCGCATAAAATAGCTATGCATTGAACACTCATTCTTTGGATATTCACAGTCTTTAATTACTATATATATATATATATATATATATATCATCATGTCGTGCCGCTAGCACGGATATCCCTGACCCTCTCTCGCCACTTCTCCCGATCATTAATCGCCTCTGGCAAGTATTCAGGGCTACATCCCGTATCCTCACATAGCTGCTATATGTATGCTCGAGCTGGTCGTTCTGCTTTTGCTCAGCCATATGCGGGGGTCCATAGGAGTACATCACTTATCAGCGCGTCCTTTCACACTTTAAATAAGTAAATCGCTGACAATTTCTTTATTTAAAAGTTTTTTTTTTCTAAGCCAAAGATACTAGCATCTTATCATTTCTAGTAGAACGTTTTACGAGAGTGGGCAGAAAAGCATATAGACTGAAAATTTTATATAATCAATATTTGAAGGTGACGATCTTTTTTGAGCAATGGGGTTCAAACACGTTAATATTGATTAAAAGAATGTGTGGACCGCTAAGAAGACTCTTCGAAAAATGAACTTCATTCAGTCACATTCCATGAGAGTATCTTGGTCAGCCTTGGAACTTTTTAGATGACCCACGTAAAATCGTGATAAAATATCAAAGTTTATAGGCAAATAGTTTTATATACAGCAGCAATGTAGTACGAATAATTATCAAATTAAAAGTCTCTATTATCTAAAATAAAAAAGAAAATTGCTCCTTCATTTTGCACTCTCTCTCTCTCTATATATATATATATATATATATATATGTATATGTATTCACCTATCAAGCTATCTATCTTCATCTCTCTCGCTTTTTTCTTTCTTTCTTTTTTTCTTTCTGTCTTTCTTTCTTGCTTTCTTTCTTATTTTTACTTTCTCACTTTTATTTTCTCTCTCTCTCTCTCTCTCTCTTTCCCTCTCTCTCTCTCTCTCTCTCTCTCTCTCTCTCTCTCTCTCTCTTCTTGGTGCATTTTTTTGCTTTCCTTCTTTTTTAATTATTCTTTCTTTTACAGGTCTATCTATCTATCTATCTCTTGCATTCTTTCTTTTTCTTTCTCTCCCCCACTCTCTCTCGCTCTCTCTCTCTCTCTCTATTTTCCTTTTTTCTCTCTTTTTCACTTTTCCTTTTTCTTCATCACTCTCTTTGTTTTTGTTTTTTTTTGACTCTTTCATTTTTCTTTCTCTAATGGCTTTGCCATCACATTATGGCAAGTCTATGAAATTAGTGGACGATTTCCAATACTTCGGTAGGAATATCTCATCAACTGAAATCGATATAAACATACGCATGTGTAAAGCAGAGGTGGGCTGCTATGGACTGGTTATAGACCATGTGAAAATCTGATCTCTCATAAACAAAACGGATACTTTTCCAAGCTGTTTCAGTGTCGGTTCTAATGTGTGCCTCTATCACTGGGACTCAAACGGGACGCTTGAAGAAAAAACTGGATAGGTACTACGCAAGGGTGCTCCATGCTGTTTTCTACGAATCCTGGAAGCAGCACCTTACAAAAAAAAACAGTTATAAGGCCACTTACCTACCATCTCACAAACCAATTAAGAGGAACAAGACATGCTGTTGAAGTAAGAACTAGGTCGTTCTCCCTTGAACTCTTGCACATAGACACACCGACAAACAAAAACTTACATTCCTTGGCATTCTGTGAAAACTGGGTACCGTCTTGAAGACCTAACAAAGAGCGATGGCCGAGAGGAACATGACGATGAGATGTTCCATAGCCACAATTAACGCCATGTTCGAAATAGACATATAATGTTCATAACGATAGAACATAGGAATCTCGAAATTACGAAAAACACTTAATGACTTCTTGTTCAGGTACAAAACCTTTTTATTAACTTTGAGTTAAAGGTTTCGACATAAGGAGGAGAGACACAATCTTCTATGCTGTCTTATTCATTTGGCCCCCATCACGAGCGGCCCCCATAGAGCGCAAGTTCACCTCGCGTCTGCGAGCTCCAAAAGTCGATCCTCCTCGTTTGGCGTCAAGTATTCAACTCTCTAACTTTCTTCAAATCTCCCACAAACCTCCGCGAGCTTCCGGTGCGTGACGTCATCCGCACCCTATCACCTCGTTCCGTCATCTCGGGCTATTGTGACATCTCTGAGTGGCATGTCCACCCCGCGCGCGTGTTACCACCTACATCAAGGTTTGCACCTAACTAACCCATGTGCTGAGCCGAAAGGTTCTCAGCCTAACTAAACTCAAAGGCATGAACTGAAATCCCTTGGTCATTACGTTACAGAGAGAGACAATCAAGGGAATCTGTATACCTTGATAATGATGTTGTTGATGTTGATAGACTGGGATCCCAACTAATCGAAATAAACGGAATTCTATATCTTTTTTGGCAAATAAAAGAATTGAAGTATCTATCAATCGGTAAATATACATACCAAAAGGAAAAAGATGTGGCTAGCCTTTTTCTTTTCTTTTCTTTTCTTTTTTTTTAAATCTTAAACTGACCCCCACGCGATTTCTTAAGAAGATGTTTCTAAACTATTTTCCCACGATAGAGAGATAAGAATATCCAAAGACTGCATGTGGTGTCTCTGTGCGGCTTTGCTACGTAACCAGTTCCAGAAAAGAAAAAAAACTCCATTTACGTCAAGCGAAAGGCTGAACAACGTTGTTGCCCGTTGGTAGGTCCACTGGGTGAAAATGATAGTTTGAACAGAGGGTCGGTGGAGTAAAAAAAATGGTTGTTGAAAGTGATCGACTTCTGATGACGTCATTAAAATATTGGCCTCACCAACTTAATCTCTGTCTATCATCATTTGTTGCCTCTACGATTTTCAAATGTTATCATTGTTTGCTTCTGATGACTACATTTTCATCTCTCAAACTGCATTTCGTAGTATCGTTCATATACATAAATACACAAGCGAGTACAGATACTGACTTATTAGAGAAGTCTCTTAAAAGAATATATAAAATATAGAGTTTGCAGCTCACGGGGTGTTTCGGATCTGAGGCCTTATGGAAGTTTTGACTGAATTTAGAAATATTTTCCCCTTTAAGGGTCATATTGAATTGGCAAAGTCATCCGATGCTTTCCGCAGGGCACTTCTATTTCGATGTCGATCTTGTCCTTCTTCTCCATGTTGGCCCGAATCGCTTGACAATTTTCATCTTCTCTTCGTCGTAGAGGTCTTCCGAAGACGAACCAGACACGCAGGACACTGCTGGAGAAGCGGAGACGAGCTCATAAGTGATGTACTCCTATGGACCCCCATATATGACCGAGCAAAAGCAGGACGACCAGCTAGAACATTCATACAGCAGATATGTGAGGATACGAGATGTAGCCCTGAAGACCTGCCAGAGGCGATGAACGATAGGGAAAAGTGTCGAGAGAGGGTCAGGGATATCCGTGCTAGTGGCACGACATGATGATGATGATGATCTCTCAGATACAACTCGACAATTTCACAAGTCCACCTTTTTTCTGTATATCTTGCGGCGAGTCCAGTCCAGTTGACCTGCTTTCAGCACTCAGCGATCACGTCCTTTACTCCACCCCTCTCTCAAATTATATTGCATCGGATGTGATTACGCAAAGCTGTTGTGAACATGGATCTTTTATAGCTCTTTGTGCCGTAACCTGTCTCCCTTCAGCTTTAACTTGAAGACACCTTTCATCGTTATTTACATTTAAACTGCGTGCTTATGCTAAACTGGATTATTTGAAATTGAACTGTTTTTGATATTGAAACTGTAATTATACTAAACTGAACTGTTATATATAACTGAATGTTTTTGACAATTAAATTGTGTACTCATGCTAAACTGAATTGTTTGAAATAGAACTGATTGTTTGCATAAAAATGGATTGGGCTTTAAATAACCTACAAGGGTTGATATGCCATAAAACCAAACTATGTCTTCAACTCTGATCTTATTCTCCGTGAGATTTCCGTATTCATGACTCGGCACATATTCCCCATCCATACTAAGCAGACCTACTCTTTCACCTCCTCGATTTCATTACTTCTCGATATGTTAGATAGTCATCTACATCATCATTCAGCATCACAACGACACAATACCAAAGACAGACGCATGAAGGGAAAACGCAGGAAGGAAGGACGCATGAAGGCTTCTTTAGAAAAATATTCACCTCTCACTTTATTGCAAGGGTTCGAAAGGGTTGTTCAAGGTTTGCATGTGAGAGGGTGCCGAAGACCGAACATAAACTTCATATTTTGACCCCACTTTTATGACCGTCACGTTGTGTCTTTATTGTTCTCCTGATGTTGGGGTCTACTCCATCGGGGCTTTCCGAGGGCCCCCTCGGTCTGGTGTGGCCTTCCCTACCACATCTCGTCTCTAACCCTCTGGGAGTCTGCTGGCAACTGCCCGGGGACCCAAACTCAACTGAGTTAAATAATAACTCAACGCCCACACGATCGCCTACTGGATCTTTGAATCGGATGTTTAATCGTCACCAAGCGGAAATAACTGTCATGCAGTTAAGAGGTTACTCTCTTCCGGTGCATCACTGTTAGGGGCACAATAGGACCTTCACCTTGTCCCATATCATAAGCCTTAATCCGCCCACGCGATCTCTTCCGATTACTGGCCGTTGGAATGTGTCACTTCCTTCCGGTGTATTACCTTGGAATAGTATTTTTGGGCCGGGTCGAAGGTCAAAATATAACAACTATTGTACGGTCCTTTGGTTTGGTTTAGTCTCTTTCTCTAATGGCATATCAACCTTTGTGGGGGGTGTCCCCGTGGTGTAATGGTTAAAGCGATGGACTGCGGAATCGTAGTAAGTGAGTTCGTACTCCAGTCGCTCTACTACGTTCACTTTCGGGCAAATACCCTCGGGAAAGGTATGATCCCCCTTATCCTCCCAGCTATGGTTTAAATAGTACCACTACTGTTCTTCCAAGAGAATGGCTTTGGCATTAAATAACCTACAGAGAGTTGATATGCCATTAAACAAAGAAACCAAACCAATCAACCTTTGTGGGTTATTGTACAGGGCGGGCCACAGAATACCGAATCATTTAAAAATTCATAACATTCTTGTTGTTATTTAGTTTATATAAATATATATATATATATATATATATATATATATATATATTGTGTAAATATCGCAAGCAAATTGAAAATGTTGAGTTGCAATATGAAAAAAACAAGTTGAAATAACTGAATTTTACTGTTCAATTGAAAGGTTTATCAATTCAACAAAAAGAAAATTTCGGTAGCTGAATGATTTTTAAAAATTCAGGATTCAAATGGCTTTCCAATTCACCAGCTTTGTCTTCCCGACGTTTTGTTGGTTTATTTAAAGGAGCTTGTATACGTGAATAAGCCTCAGACATTGCAATGTCTCAAGAATTATATTCATACAGTTATAAAGTAAGTAAAGTTAGCGACCATAGTCGAGGGTGACCCGAAGGCTCCCTTTTCGATAGCTACTACACCAAGGTGTAGGGGAGGGCGCTACTCCATTCCCTGGATTGCTCCACTTTACCCTTGAACCGTACCTTATAATGCTGAGTGTTAAGCAAGGTGGTATCAAGTTCCATTTTTAAAGTCTTTGGTATGACTCAACCTGGGATTGAACCCAGGTCTCCCGGGCCATTGCCGAACACTCTAACCGCTGGGCCAATGTCCCGGTTTCATACAGTTATAATAGGATAAAATCACAAGAACCTTGAGCAAAATGATGCAAAGTGCTCGAATTAATGTGCAATTTTGTATCCGTGAAAATAGAGGTTATGTGTAAGATATCATTTTCCATCAATAGCTAAGAATTTCCTTTGGTTATATTTTGACCCATAACACTGAATGGTTAGATTTTTTAGAATGTCAATCTTTAATGGCCAACTCTCTAGAACTGTGGTGGTTTTATTTAACCTATACCTTTCCTGAGGGTATTAGTCCGAGACTAAACATAACGCCGAGGCTTGAGTTCGAACTTTCAATCCAGCACGTTAGCAAAAACGCCACCGATTCTCCCTGCCCCATGTAATTTTGTGGTACATTTAAATCTAGAGATTGCTTATAAAGTGGCACCCATAGAATTTTAAATTCATTTAAAACAAAATCTAAAATTTAACATTTTAGTTTTTAAAAAAATTATTCCTAACATTATAATTCACCGTGCATCAGAGTAAGACTCAGTCATTTAGACTCTGATTTCGATTGGATTGCAGAAGCTTTCAGAGACATGGAAAGATTTTAAACGATATTACATCTTGTTCAGGATTATTTGTTTCGGGAGGAGGGGGTAAATCTGTAACTTACTCTCCATTTCTCGAGCTCTTCTCGGTGTAAAATGGTTCCGTTGTCAGAACATTTACTTAATCTCTTGATAATAATAACAAGAGCAGATACATCTCTCCCCCCCTCTCTCTCTCAATCTCTCTCTCTCTCTATTTATATATATATATATATACACACACACACACACTCACACACAAACATATATATATATATATATATATACACACACATACACATATATATATGCACACACACACACACACACACACACACACACACACACATATATATATATATATATATATATATATATATATATATATATATAGTAACGATAATTACTTAGTGAGTCAGGAACTAACCTACCATAGTTTCGCCTAAGCGGCTCATCAGGGTGCCTAATCCCGACTTTTCTTTTTTTTCCCAATATATATTTTTTTCCAGTATATGTTTTTCTCCTTGACAGTGATTCGTTGTATATTTTCATCTTCAAATCACTTGCCGGGTTTTTTTTCTTACCATAAGGACTATTATTTAATATAGATAGATAGATAGATATACAGAGACTGTTTCTCTCTCAACCAAATGTCGAGTTGCTAAGATGTAATTCATTTTATTTACACGGTCATTGTTTTTTAGGTAATTATCCTCAGTTCACTCATATGATTTAAAGTATGCACAACCCGGCACCTGTCCTAGAAAATGACTCGCATAAACTCCTATGGGACTTTAATAAACAAACGGATCCCCTAATCTCGGCCAGAAGACCAGACCTCATATTAATCAACAAAAAAGAGAATCTGAAAAATTGTCGACTTTGCTGTCCCGTCGGACCACAGAATAAATCTGAAGGAAAGTGAAAAGAAGAATAAGTACCTCGACCTTGCTGAAAAAGCTGTGGAACATGAAAGTGACGATTGTACTAATTGTGATTGGTGCTTTTGGCACAATAACTAAAGGATTATTAAAAGGCCTGGAGGACTTGGAAGTTGGTGGACGGGTAGCGACTATCCAAACGACACCATTGCTGAGAACGGCCAGAATCCTGAGACGAGTCCTGGAGACTTGAGGAGACTTGCTGTCACTCAAACTCCAGTGAAAAACCATCATCTAACACAGATGTGAAAAACTTTAAAGGAGTTAGATAATAATAATGATAATAAACAACGTCATAAGAACCAATGAAATAAAAGTGAGAAAAGATAAGACGCAACAAAATAGCAAATGTGGATTATGTGGTGATAGAGACGAAACCATCAATCACATAATAAGCGAATGCATTAAATTAGCACAGAAGGAGTATAAGACTTGACACGACTGGATGGGCATAGGTGATCCACTGGGAGATGTGCAAGAAATTGAAATTTACCCATACGAACAAATGGTATATGCACAACCCAGCATCTGTCCCAGAAAATAACCCACATAAACTCTTATAGGACTTAAAGCCGGATCACCTAAACCAAAAAAAAAAGAGAATTTGCAAAATTGTCGACTTTGCTGTCGACTTTGCAGTACATCCAAACGACAGCATTAGTTAGAACGGCCAGAATACTGAGAAGAGTCCTGGAGACTTGAGGAGACTTGCTGCCACTCAGACTCCAGTGGAAGACCATCAGCTAACGTTGATATGAAAGACTCTAATGAGTAAATAATAATAATAATAATAATAATAATAATAATAACAAGCCTGAGTTATTGATTGAACAGTTCAATTTGACTCATAGATGTGAACCTAACGGGCACTGCGACTCCGGGGCAGGGTTGATTTGAGAGTAAGAGTTAAGATGGACTATTCAACATTCTCCAAACCCCAAAACTGGAGCCTAACTATAAGACGTAGCTTAATGCCATACCCAAGGCACGTGTACATTGCGTGTACTGTAAATCCCACAAATCTGACATTTGAAAAGCAACTTTTAAAAGTTTCAAAAAGTCGTTTCTAATTAGGATGATAACATAATAGTGTTAACAAAGTTTGTTGACTGCTGCTGCTGTTGCTGTTCTTGGTAAGCTTTGACACTTTACAGCTTCCTTTTTTGCCACTAGATGGCGCACGAACTGCTATCTCGTCAGCTGTGTTTATTTTGTCATAGTGCTGTATTATTAATAAAATCACTTCAAAGATAACGAAAAACCAAGGAATTAGAAGAGAAAATATATTCTCACAAACACATATGAGCCTAGCGTACCGAAGCTCTCCAATTGTCGAGCCAAAACGAAAATACTTTTGATACACTTTTATACTATTTTTAATTTTCATATTAATATAGAAAAAAAAAACTGCTTAATAATCCCAAGAGGTTTCAGGGTCGTTGTTTATGAAGCTCTTTGTTAATCATAACGATCTTGGAATTGCTCAAGAGTGGGTCGGACTGGTTGTGAAGGGTCTGAAAATACTGTAAGAAAAAAGATCGAATCGATACAAATGGTTGTAGTCGTAATTTTTATTTTGATTCCCCAGGAAACTGATACGTCCAAATAAACAATAGAATTAACAGTCTTAGTATGGTTGCTATCGTAAATGTAATATCCTTAACTAAAGAAAGTCTTTGAATAAATAGACGAGTCGTCAACATATTGGGTTACCATTGTAGCAGGGGAAAAAGTAGATCATCATAATTAAAATTTCGCTCTTATTTCCGTTGTATCGAGAATTTGAATATTTTTTTTTTAAACTCATTATTATTCAGCTGCATAGAGTGCATTTGTTTCATTGGTTTTATAGCATATCAGCTTTCGTGGGTTACTTAATGCCAAAACCATCCTTGAGGAAGAACGGCAATTAAACTGTTTAACCTAGAGTTGGTGGGGGGTACAGGGGTTTCATATATTTCTGAAGAGTATATAGCGATGGGAATATTATTATTGTTATTATTATTATCATTATTATTATTATTATAAGTTGGTTTTACGTTGGTTGCGTTGGTATTTCGTTGGTAGCGTTGGTATTTAACCACGAGGCAGATGAGCCAGCATGACTCGTTTCCCTGGACTGCTCCACTTTGCCCTTGATACGTACCTTATATTGCTGAGTGTTAAGCAATGAGGTATCAAGTACCATTTTTAAAGTCTTTGATATGATGCGACCTGGGATTGAACCCTGGTCTCTCGGACTATTGGCTAACACTTTACCCACGAGGCTGATGAGCCGGTTTATAACATATCAAGACGATTCAAAGATGATTAGACTGGTGGAAACCTAACTGAAGGGGTTTGAATGACACGGTGACTATTTTGTGGAGTTTTTACGTTTTATTCATTTTTTTTATTTCTGTCTCGGTAAATACATTTCTTAAGCAAAACACAAAGAAACTTTGAAAATAAGAAAAGAATTTCCTCTTTCTTGAGTTAAGAAAAGTTTTTAATTATCAATTGTAAAAAGATATAAATATGAAAATGAAACATTATTAAGAAAAGATGTTTCTTTAAATCAAAGAAAATATCTCTTTCTCTAAGCATTCATTAGCTCACTCACTCACTCGTTCTTTCTTTCTTTTAATTGAGCTTTCTTTCTTTCTTTTCTTTCTTTCTTTCAATCGATACACACTCTTTAACCCACTCACTCATTAAATCTATCCCTCCCTCTCTCTCTCATTCTCTCTCTCTCTCGTTCTTTCTTTCTTTCTTTCTTTCTTTCAATCGATACACACTTTTTAAACCACTCACTCATTAAATCGATCCCCCACTCTTCCTCTCCCATACTCTCTCACTCTCTCTGTCATTCTTTCTTTCCTTCTTTCAATCGCTAAATCAATACCTCACTCTCTCTCTCTCCCACTCTATATATCTCTATCTCTCTATCTCACTCACTCAGTCTTTCTTTCCTTCTTTCTTTCACTCACACATTTCACTCACTTTTCAAACAGACAACTTTTGCATTATGTAATTTTAGTTTATTCTTCATTGCCATTCACTCTTTTTTTTTTTCTTTTCTCTTTAAATGCATTTCAAATGGACTAATTCACTGCAACTTATAAAAGTCTCGCTAGAGAGATAAACAGAGAAATATAGGCGAGAATTATAGAAAAAGATTGCTTTCAGTTAGACTAAAACTTCTATTACTAATAGATACTGTTAATCAACAGTAATATCGATTTTATTCCTCTAGCAAGATAGACGATCTTTTTTCCCCACTGATTATAATGTTTTGCTTTCAAAAAAAAAAAAAAGAAGAATAAAAAAGAATAAAATAAAAATAGAAAATAAGAAAAATTCCAAAGAATCTAATCAAAATTTGAAAATCGTAAACAAATAGAACAAACTTACATTTTCCTTAAAAGTTTGTTTATTTGTTGTTTTTTTTTGTTTTTTTGTTTTTTTTTGTTTTGTTTTTTTGCAATGTTATTGTTGAGAAATCACTCACTGTAAACAAGTCTACGCGCACAAACAAGCTAAAGTTCCAAATCGACTTGAACCAAGTACGGAAAAGGTGTTGTGATTACTATTCTCTTGTACGCGATATTACAATGGATCCTTTAGGCTATGCCTGGGGGGTCAAAGTTGTCCAACAAATAATTTCAAAGTAATTCTTAAGCAAGATGTTTACTGAGGATGCTCTTTTTCTCTGGTTTTATTTTAATTCCGTCAAATTTCAGAGTCAGACGTTTCTTTATTCTTTATTTTCCTAATTCCTCAACACTACGACTCAAAATGCAGTCAAAACGAGTACTAATACCTATATATATATATATATATTTGATTGAACATAATAGACATTTTTTGTCTACATATTTTTTTTGTTAATCCTTTCGAATTGCCGTACTGATCTGATGATATTCGGCGGGAATTGGTTGATAAATCTTCCATAATTAGTTATTTCCCAAGTACTTTCTGCCCAACTTTGGGCCATCATCAGGGGAGGATGTAACTTTTGTATGTACGTTACTACTTTGTAAGAAGAAGAGCGTCTGTACCGTTGCAGTGTGTAGCGTTTACTTTTCGAATTTGTTTCTATAAATAGCGTCAGTAGCTAAAGACATTTAAGTACATTAGCACTGGTTTCAAAATAATATATATAAGCACTGTTAGTCCATAAAATCTGTTATAGACATTAAAAAAGTAAACATTGCTCAATAGACAAAAAGTGTTGTGCTGATATAATAGTATTAAAATATAAATGTTCATGTTTCTCACAATTGAGAGTTTCACGGCCATTCAGTTGTTTGGTGGGTAAATGTACATACAAAACTTACATCACTTTTGTAATACATCCTCCCCTAATGATGGCCCAAAGTCGGACTGAAAGAACTTGGGAAATAACTAATTATGGAAGATTTATCAACCAACTCCCGCCGAAAATCATATGATCAATACGGCAATTCTAAAAGATTAATAAAAAAATATGTAGACAAAAAATGTTTAACCATTTTCAACGACGATAACCGTTGCACCACATATACATATAGTTAGTTGGCCGGCCGTAAATCTCCTGATATCAAAGTCATGATGAAGGTTATTGAAACCGAAACGTTTAACATCAACTTTACAGCACAATAAATTCACTTATTTGGATTATTGTTTTTCTTCTTTCTTCATACTCTCAGATTTAGATCCATATTTACTTTCATATATATATATATATATATATATATATATATATATATATATATTGTAGAATCATGGACACTGTATGTTTCATTCTTTCTGTCTTTCTTTCATTGTTTTTAATGGCATATCAACCTTTGTAGGTTATTTAATGCCAAAGCTATTCTCCTAGAAGAATAGTAGTGATACTATTTAACTCATAGCTGGGAGGATAAGAGGGTTCATACCTTTCCCAAGGGTATTTGCCCGAATAAATAAAGTGAACATAATAGCGCGACTGGAGTACGAACTCACGTACTACGATTCCGCAGTCCATCGCTTTAACCATTAAACCACGGGGACACCCCCTGTATGTTTCATGTTTTACACAATCTTTAGGAAGTGTGAATAATGTGGCCAGTCAAGAGTGTGTATAGCCAGCAAAATAGTCACATGATACGGTGTAGTTTACTAGGAGAAAAATGCCCGACATGAACTGTGCACTATTTTGAACTTGGGAAACCCCTACAAAACAGCATCTGTTGGCCACTTACGGCCCATCTCATAAATCATCCAAGTAGACGAACATGATTGTTGGCGAAGTAAGGGACAAACTCATATGCAGCGTTCTCCGGGAGATATAGACCCACAATTGTTGGCCAACCAGGGAACGCTTTGATTCTTAACTGGGTACGGACATTGGATGCAGTCTAGAACATCTGCTATAAGCGATAGCAGATAGAGAAAATAGCGACCGAGGAATTTAAAAGATCTGTGCAGTCGGCAATGCGTTGATGATAATGATAATGGTAGATTTTCCTTATTTCTTTTATTGGCCAAGTCAACACATTCCGTGTTGATCTCGGCCTTTTTCTCCATGTTGACCAGAATCGCTTATCAACTTCTTTTTGTCATCGTCGTGGAGGTCTTCTAAGAGGTCGTTTCCGTTCTCTTGATTACCACTCGACAACTACATTAATTCATTGGCCGTGAATCTCGCAGCGTACCCGACCCATTCCGGGTTCTATTTTCAGTACCTCGTGATTACGTCCTTCATTCCGTTTTGTCCTGAATTACCACACATTGGATGTGCTTAGGCAATGCTATTCTCAGCAGCATGGATCTATTCATAGACATCCGTTATATAACCAGTCTTTGTTCTTCTATCTATCACAGGCAAAACAGTTCTATTGAAGAGGTTGGCATGTGAGGTCTTATACAACATTGCATTGAGCATATCTCTCATAGTGGTAAATGCCTTCTACCTTGCTCTAATTCTCTGCTTGGTTTAGGCAGAAAGGAGTAAGATAATGCAAAGAATATATATACATATATATATATATATATATATATATATATATATATATATATAGTCTTAGTAGCAACTTTCCACGAAACCACAGTTGTACGAACCCCTACCTCCTATCACTAAAACTATCCAAAAAATTAACAAAGTGTACGGGACATAACTGGAGAAGCAAGAACGAAATCACCAGCAAGAATTTAAAAAATCAACAAAATACCCCTTCTGTGTATATATATATATATATATATATATATATATATATATTCATCTGCAGATGGCTTGTTTCCGAATATCATAACTTATCAGAGATGCTTCAAGGTTGAATTGAACCCTGACTGATATTACCCCAGTTTGAGATTATACCACAGAACCATCAGTCGCCGGTACGCATTATTTTTTTTCTTTCTTTATATATTGGCTTAACCGCTACCAGAGGGTTCAATTCATTAGAAGATCTTTATAGTACGCGTGTGCCGAATCTACAAAACAAGACCATTTACAAAACATACATCTATGAGATAAAATTATCAACTAATTTGTTTTTCTTGTTTTAACAATTCCTTCATAAAAAAAAATCTACCAGCAAACGAGTCGTTAAAAAATCAAATAGTCGTTAACAAAGCATTAAAAGTTTTGGATTTAAATAACCCACAAGAGTTGATATGATATTTAACGAAAAATCTAACCAAAACAAACCATTTTTTTTATTATTGTTCCATAAAGATTTTCAGACTTTTGCGTCGCTATGTCGATCAATTCCCTTCGGTATATTCCAAGGGAAAGTTATTTGGCGGTGTTCATCTCCTCTCTAAGTAACACGTGACTGAGTTATACGGGTCATCAGTGTACTAATATCAAGGAACGATCTCTCTCACCTGACTTAACGCAGCACGTCGGTATGAGGTTTAGATTAGGAGTTTTTTTCCTTTTCAAGATTCGTTTAAGTATTTGCTAGGCAACAGAACCCATTCTACCCTATTGTTTTACCTGCTTGCTGGAAGAAGAGGTGGGTTGATGCCATTTCTTAGGGGATCAACGGGAAATAAAACGCCGAGTCACATCCAATATTTGAACTCTGGTCATCAATTCCATAACGACGATAGGTGCCTCTATTTCTCTTGATGGAACATACAAATATTTTGTTTTTTGTTAAGTTTTTATTTCCTACGTCTAACGTCTACGTACCCAATTACCTTTTTCCATAACAGAAAAGAATTCCCAAAATATATCTTTGAAATAACCATCTACGTTTAATATACATGTACGAAATCTTCATAATGGTCTTTTCTGGGATGAAATGAAAAAAGAAATAACGAAATAAGATAAAAAATAAAATAGTATTTTTTTAGCATTTTCTTTTTGTGTTGAATTTAACTTGGCGTTATTTTACAATTCAAAGATTATTTCAAACGTCAGGCAATTTTCTTCTCAAAATGTATATAAGACTTTTTTTTCTGTAACAATGCAAAATAAAATCCTTAAAATGTGAAAACTTTCAAAACTAACAACAATAACGGGAAGTAATCAATATATAATGTTTAAAAGTTCATATCTCACAACCGCCAAGATTCTAATAATAAAGTTTCATACTTTCCATAGAAAGTACAAATCCAGCGAAATAACGCAGTTGAATTGATAATTGATTAATGGGGTTTCAACCCATCTGGGGATATTTTATGCCCGATGGTAAGGCAATCGCGTAAAAGAAAAACAAGAACAAGAAAAAAAGAAATGACGAGAAGAAGAAGAAGAAGAAGAAGAAGAACAACAACAACAACAACAACAACAACAACAACAACAACAATTTAGGAAGAAAAAATGTCTAGAAGACGTGGAGGAAAAAAGATGAAAAAAGAACAAGTGAAATGTCGAGAAGAAGAGGATGAAAAAGATGAAGAAAAGAAAAAATATGAAGAAGAGGAGGGCGTGGAGAAAAGAAGGAGAAGAAAAACAAGGAACGAGAGAAATGTCGAGAAGATTCTTAGTCGAAGCACAGATAAAGAAGAAGAAGAAGAAGAAGAAGAAGAAGAAGAAGAAGAAGAAGAAGAAGAAGAAGAAGAAGAAGAAGATGCGAAAAGTCGAGGTTAAGTGGCACAAAAAAAAGCTCACAAGAAAATGAAAATGATGAATAGATAATCAGAAAATGCGACTCTAATGCAACTCCATGTTGATCGTATTCCGCTGCAGGTGGTTGGCAGTCAATTAAGCGACCCAGACTTAAAGAAATGAAATTTCAATCAAGAGACTCGCCACGAAACTCTGCGGAGAAAAATGAACATACATCTGTCCAGGCTCAAAGGAAAGGAAAAAAACAGTCTGAATCTTGGAGTTAAAGAATTATCACAATTATTCACCGATTACTCGCGAAAATAACAACAGTAAAAAATTATATATATATATATATATATGGAAAAAATAATGGAAAGGAATCAGACGGCATGGAGAAAGATTGAAAAACAAAATAATCCAAAAATGATGAATTTATTATAAAGGAAAGTCGACGTTTAGACGTTTCGGTTTTAATTAACCTTCTTCAGGACTTTAAAATGGTGAGACAAGTGTTTATAGAACAACGATAGATGTTTAATAAACCAACGAAAAAATGCTTTATTTATTTATTTTTTTCATTGTCACTCAATCAAATCTTGTTTTGATTGTTTGAAATAGAACTGTTTGATCATTTAACTTTGTGTAAACCAATGGCTGATATCTAATGAAGTTGTGTGTGATGCATGGCAATACTTGAAATTATTTATGTGGACACGAATGCGTAATGTCAAATAGAATAATTAGTGTTAAATAAAAATAATTGTAACCCCTTCACTAAGTTCAAACAAAGCATAAATAGTAAATAGAATTATTTCTATTTGATAGGAATACTTGAAACCATTTAATTTTGCGAAGAAAAAATGATCTCAGGCTCATTTGAAAATGTTTTCAACAAAACATGTTTTAAAATCCTATATATTTAATATATATATATATAAAGAGGATTTGGCATTAAATAACCTACAATTGTTGATATACCATAAAACGCAACCAAACCAAATCCTATATATCTAATATATACGTATAAAGAGGATTTGGCATTAAATAACCTACAATGGTTGATATACCGTAAAACCCAACGAAACCTAATCCTATATATCTAATATATATGTATAAAGAGGATTTGACATTAAATAACCTTCAATGATTGTTGCGCCATAAAACCCAACCAAACCAAATCATATATATTTAATATATATGTATAAAGAGGATTTGATATTAAATAACCTACAACGGTTGATATTCCATACAACCCAACCAAACCAAATCATATATATTTAAAATATATGTATAAAGAGGATTCGACATCAAATAACCTACAATAGTTGATGTGCCATAAAACCAAACCAAAACAAATCCTATATATCTAATATATACGTATAATATGAATTTGGCATTTGGCATTCTCATTTAATATTTTTTGTTTTCTTTCTTTCTTTCTTTTTTAATGGTATTATTAACCTTCGTGGTTTATTTAATACAGAATCCATCCTCGTAGAAAGGAGTAATGAAATTTTTAACCCATAGCTGAGGCAAAAATAAGGGGAGATTTATACCTATCCGAAAATGAAGTTAAAAGCGTAACTGGAGATCGAACTTGCTTACTTAAAGGTAGTGGTGTAACATTTTAGGTATTATGCTATTTGTACTGCACCTGGTTTTAACTTTTCAAAACAATACTTTATAAGTGCAAATTCTTCCTACTTCGTACGATTATCCATACTCTAAAAATTCTAAGAAAAGGTGATATTTAAAAGACCTTAAAATTTAATTTTCCATGCAATGTTTTTAAGTTAATTGAAAAAGAATTTTCTAAAAGAATTTTTTAAAGCTTCTTCTAATTATTAAATAATTTAAGTAAGCATCCCATCAAAAATGAATATGTTCTAACGCGTTTGCTTTCAGCGGAACGTTGGTATTTAAAAAATTCTAAATTTAAGTTGAGGAAGAAGAAGAACAACAACAACAACAAGAAGACAATAAGTCTTTGCAACATTTTGTTCGTGGTTCGTTTTTTTTAAAGTAGATGACTTGATTAATATCGTACTTAAAAAGGCACGTTGCTCAGAATATAATTCTCTAAAAATAACAGACTTAGTCAAAATTTCTTGAATTATAGAATAGATATAATAAAAAACTAAAATAGTCCCTATATGCAGAAAACAAAGCAATATTAATAAACTAAGCGTGACATATATATATATATATATATATATATATATATATATATATATATATATATATATGATATGAATATTATTATTATTATTATTATTATTATTATTATTATTATTCCTGTGTTGGTTGTCACTTAATCACTTGGTGGGTTTGTGGCGAACCAAGTGAAATATAATATGGAGAGTGCTCAATATCTAGGATAAAACAATTATATATTGATAATAAATAAATATATATTAGATTTCTATAGTTAATGCCATGGGATTTTGCCTGCGACCCCTGGGTTTCATGGAGTTTTTTTTACAAAACAATAATCATCAGGTAGTTAACAAAATGAAATCTTTTGTTAACTGCTTCATGATTCTTGTTTTGTAAAAACTCCATGAAACCCTAGGGTCGCAAACTAAATTCCATGGCATCAAATATATAACTCTATTATATATTTATTTATCATTATTATTATTATTATTATTATATATATATATATATATATATATATATATATATATATATATATATATATGTATGTATATTGTGTATATGTATTTTTTTGTAGGTATAATTTATTAAAGTTGGCTGCATTGAGATTTTTATTTGCCTTTTCTTGTTCGCAAATAAGATGTCACAAATGAGAATAAAGTTTGTTTAATAATTGGCCAAATTTTCTAATCTTAAAACCCTAGAACTAGTACGTTCGATCTTGGATTGGTCATTGTTGTATGGGGCGGCCTCGACAGATTATGGGATGTTCTACGTGATCAATGAATATTTTTAATGGGACCGTTTATCGCATATTATTGTCTTCATATTTGGACGCTCAGTCCGTTAGTATTCGGCTGAGTATGGGGAAGTGATAGATCACGCTCACGTGATAATGAATCACAGAGGCTGTGGTTAAGGTGCATTTGTGTATTGTAATTCCTAAATTGAAATTGTGTGTTTTTTAAAAGAAGCCCTTCTACCGTGTTTCACCTGTACGATCGTCGGGATATTCATCTGACGGTTCTATTGCCCACAATACATAAAATTTTTAATCGCCTGTCTTGATTAAAAGTATCGAGCGCTTTTTAGAATTTAAAATCCATTTTGAGTAATCCCTGGTCCAATATATATATATATATATATATATATATATATATATATATATATATATATATCATCATGTCGCGCTGGTAGCACGGATATCCCTGACCCTCTCTCGCCACTCCTCCCTATCGTTCATCGCCCTAGGCAAGTCTTCAGGACAACATCCCGTATCCTCACATAGCTGCTGAATGTATGTTCGTACTGGTCGTCCTGCTTTTGCACGCCCATGTGTGGGGGTCCATGCGTGCAATCTTGAACAAGTCCTGGCGGCAACACCCCACAAGACACCAACTGTACGGCCACCTGCCTCCTATCACGAAAACTATTCAAGTTAGGCGAACCAGACATGCAGGACACTGCTGGAGAAGCAGGGACGAACTCATAAGAGATGTATATATATATATATATATATATATATATATATTAATATATATATATATTAGTTGGTTGTTTGGTTGTATCAAAAAGATGACCTAGGAGAGCTTTTCCTTTCATTTGCCTCTCTTTCAGCGTTTTTTTTTTTATAACTTTTATTTATTTGCTGCCTGCAGTGTCTCCAAAAATGTATACACACTTTAACGATTTATTCACAAGAGAGATTGCCTTGTCGGCTGGGGCTGCAGAATATACCGACTGTATCTTTGCACAGGGGTAGGAACCCAACCCAATGAGTGTCTCGGATATGACACTAAACAATATTGAGGCTCCAGTAATGCTGGAGCTTTGGGGAATGCGGAGTACTCTTTTATTGCCTTCGCTCCCAAGTCCACTGTGTTCTGGAGTGGTAGTACCTGAGAGGGCCCTATCTATTGGTTAAATATAACTAAACAGTGTATTGTTAAACGGAATTGTTTGAAATAGAACTGTTTGTATGTATAAAATGGATTTGGCATTAAATAATCTACAATGATTGATATGCCAAAAACCCAAACCAAACCGAACCAAACCGAACCGATCCAAACCAAACCGAACCAAACTCTCAACATTGATAATCTACATCATATGTTAACTCCAGGTATGTTTTGGGGGGTTTTCAACCGTAATATTTACGTTCTAATATGTCTGTTTGTTGCAGTTGTGGTATTTGATTAAGCGATTTAGCAATTTCATCATTCTTGCCCAGTCGGCTGGGGCTGTAGAATACACCAACTGCTTCTCTGCAGAGGAGTATGAACCCCCCCACACCTCAACGAGTGTCCTGGATATGACACTAAACGATCTGATGGTGAGTTTCCAGCAGTGCTGGAGCTTTGGGGAATGAGGAGTACCCCTTCATTTCCATCGTTCCCTGGTCCACTCTGGCCCGGAGTGGTAGCACCTGATAGGGTCCTATCTATGGGTTAAATAGAACTAAAAGCATACTTATGCAAAACTGAATTGTTTGTGTAAACTGAATAGCTTGAAATAGAAATGTTTTTGACAATTAAACCGTACTTACACTTAAACTGCGTGCTTATGCTTAACTAAATTATTTGAAATAGAACTGTTTTTCGACATTAAAACTGTATTTACACTCAACTGAATTGATACATATAACTTCATGAATAGTTTGAAATAGAAATGTTTTTGACAATTAAACTGTGTACTTATCCTAAATTGAATTGTTTTAAATAGAACTGATTATTAACATAAAAATGGATTTGGCGTTAAATAACCTACAAAGGTTGATACGCCATAAAACCCAACAAACCAACCAATTTCTTCATTTTTCGTTATCAGCAATGCTTTAAAAAGAATTGCAATAACTTTGATCATATGCGATACCTCAAAATATTCTATACTAATCTTCAATAACTTGCATTATAAAACTCAAAAATATCGTTATAAACATTGCATTTCAAATAAATCAAAGGTTGTATAATTTTCTCTTGTTCTTTTTTTTTATTGGCATATCAACGTTTGTGGTTTGTTTAAAGTCAAATCCATTCTTATGGAAGAACAATAGAGATTCTATTTAACCCATAGATATGGGTGAGGGATAAGGGGTTCATACCTTTCTAAATGGTATTCGTCCGAAAGAGAACGTAATAACATGACTAGAATTCGAACTTGCTTTCTTTGAATCTTTAGTTCAACACGTTAGCCATTACGGCACGAGTACTTCCCCGATCATACATAACCTGACATAGACATCAATGGTAAACAAGAGACAAAAACAAATTTCCAATAATAAAACTATAAAAGCTGCTCTTTGTGTCTGAAAAAAATTAGCATCCTGGAATATGATTAATATAACAAATTACTACCCCCCCCAATAAAAAAATTGATCTCAAAGTGTAGAGGCATTAACAGATATCTTCTGTGTCATTTATCACCTTATTAATTGCGAAATTTATTTTTCTATATTTGGACTACTCTGATTTCTAAACTATTTTTTAGTGTGTCACGTGATTGCTTTATCTGGTGACAAATTCGTCATAGCAAAAATAGGGTTTATATTTCTGTCTGATGATTGTCTGATCCAACTTCAAATAACAGACTTAAAGATTGCATAATTTGAACTTTTCGGTTTTAAATTTGCTCTGTCATTGTAACATCGAGCATTTTTTTCCTATTTGCATTGCTTTTTTATTTTATTCTATTCTCTCACTGTTTCTCTTTCTCCCTCCCTCTCTCTCTCTCTCTCTACACACACACACACACACACACACACATATATATATATATATATATATATATATATATATATATATATATATACATATACATGTACATATATATGAAGTATATATGAAAGAAAATACAGAAAATTAAATTGATGTATTGGCTATATAAAGAATAGAGTCTGCAGAAGCTAGATATGTCAATTCAATTTTCCATATTGTCTGCCAATTCTAATACCGTTGGATTTTATTCTAAACCTTCTCTTCATATATAAATGTGTGTGTGTGTGTGTGTGTGTGTGTGTGTGTGTGTGTGTGTGTGTGTGTGTAACACACACACACACACCGAAGCAAAGACCTTACATTGGGAAGTGTGTGCATGTATGTGTATTTCAATATATTTACTCCCCTTTTCTCTCAAATACACACACACACATACACACACACACATGTACACACACACACACACACACACACACACACACACATATATATATATATATATATATATATATATATATATATATATATATATAAAGGTAAGTTAAGTTTTGGAATGAAATCCAACGGTATTAGAAAATGCAGACAATATGGAAAATTAAATTGACGTGTTTTGCTATTACTGGCGCGCACATACACACACACACACACGTATATATATATATATATATATATATATATATATATATATATATATATATATATATATATATGTATATATATATGAGAAAAAGACTGAGAATAAGGGCACTGAAAATATTTGATAAATTTGGCGTCTTATTTATATCAAGTTTTTATTTATTTATCATGATTTTTTTTTTCATCTCTGTAGAAAAACGAAATGAAGAGAAGAATTTAGAGAAAGCTAATGTGACAAAATCAGTTAAGGTTTAAAATGAAATGAGACGTGAAAGATAGTTCCTCCGAGGCAAAGACAAATTCTTTTTGACAGAGTGTCGATATCTAACGGCATATAAACTATAAAAACTTTTGTCAGTCGTTGTTTCTGGTTTCTATTTCTTTTTTGATTAGTTTGCCACTGCTGCTGCTGGTGCTGCTGCTGTCGTTGTTGCTGTTGCCAATTGCTTTTTCGATCATTGGTGGTAATTAATTGATCCAGGCTATATGTCGCCATTTTCCTTTCGTCTTCTTTGAGGTCATGGACTTTTTAGACAATATATTCACATATATATCGAAAAGTGTACACAGTCGTCAGACAGCCTGAATATTTCCATCACAAAATAAATAAATAAATAAAATGTGCAAACGGTGTTCAAATTTTATCGTTTCTCTCGAAAAAGGCTTGAATCCACTTCTCCTTGCTTTCTGTCTCATCGCCATTGAAGTTAACTAAAATATACAGAGTTTTTCTAATTCATTTAGTGCGTGTGTTCGTGGTGTAATGTTTATCGTTGAATGAAAGGGACATTTTGTATAAAGATAGGACCCTTGAGAAAGTTATGAGTCAAATTATTCTTCTTCCAGCTATGGTTAAGTTTTAAGGCAGACTTTATTCTTTAATAACGAGTCTACAAGAAAGAAAATTCAAACCCATTCACCTCCGCCTTAAAATATACCGTGAGTCACGTCCTGTTCGTTTGCCCAGTCAGCTGGGGCTGTAGAATACACTGACTGCACCTCTGCAGAGGGGTAAGATACCCCCTAACGAGTGTCCTGGATATGACACTAAACAATCTGATGGTGAGATTCCAGCAGTGCTGGAGCTTTGGGGAATGCAGAGTACCCCTTCATTGTCATCGCTCACAGGTCCACTCTGGCCCGGAGTGGTAGCACCTGATAGGGCCCTATCTATGGGTTAAATAGAACTAACAGCATACTTATGCTAAAATGAATTGAGTAAACTGAATAGCTTGAAATAGAAACGTTTTTGACAATTAAACCGTACTTACACTTAAACTGCGTGCTTATGCTTAATTGAATTATTTCAAATAGAACTGTTTTTCGGCATTAAAACTGTATTTACACTTAACTAAACTGATACATATAACTGCTTGAATAGTTTGAAATAGAAATGTTTTGGACAATTAAACTGTACTTATGCTAAACTGAATTGTTTTAAATAGAACAGATTATTTAAATAAAAATGGATTTGGCGTTAAATAACCTACAAAGGTTGATATGCCCTAAAACCCACCAAACTAACCAACGTCCTGTTCGTGCGGAAGGATTGAGCGTATATATATATTATAAATACCTTATATATATATATATATATAGAGAGAGAGAGAGAGAGAGAGAGGTAAGTAAAGTTGGCGACCGTAGTCGAGGGTGATCTGAAGGCTCCCTTTTCAATAGCTACTACACCAAAATGTAGGGGAGGGCGCTACTCCTTCCCCTGGATTGTTCCACTTCACCCTTGATCCTTACCTTTATAATGCTGAGTGTTAAGCTAGGTAGTATTAAGTACCATTTTTTGAGTCTTTGGTATGACCCGACCTTGGTGAACACTCTAACCATTTGACCAATGTCCGGTTAATGATAAACATATACATATATATGTGTGAGTGTGTGTGTGTAAAGAATTACATACATATATATATATTGCTTCTAGTTTTCATCGTTAAATCAATCATGTAGTAATGATATGTCGTTAAAAACAAAAAAAACGATTTGTCTGATATTCTGCATGTTTCCAATATCTAGCATATCTTTTGGAAACCTGTAAGAGGATTCCCAACTCTCTCCTCGATTTGCCTATCTGCGCATTAACAATATTTCGTGTAGGCAGCACCTGCAGGAAAAGATCGTTCCGTAAAATGATATCAACCAAAGAAAAACCCAATACGAAGAATCACCTTCAGATCTCTTTTTCTTGGAGCCTGCAATAGAAACGGGACATAAACATACTTGATACTTACGTTACGTGGGAGATATACAATTTGCTGCCCTACCAATGCCCTTTTCCACAAAATGGGCGGAAATATGAGACATCCGAGGTTGAATTTCGGGTAATTGAAGACATATTTTCTACATTTTGTCGGGACGGATACAGTTGCATTTATCCTGTCCTAAAATGAGCATAAAATATATTTTATCATTCGTTTATACATGCATAAATAATTTGAGCAGGTTGAATTCAAATCTTTTAAATTTGCTTAGATTAATTACAAAGTTAAAAAGATTGTATTACACTTCTCAAATCAGATTCTCTCTACCCTTTTGTCCGAACAAAATTTAGAAATACAGATTTTCAAAAAATACATACTGACTACAGACATGAGGTACATGGTATATTTAGGTGTTTATCTCAAGATTTAATTGGATTTTTTTGATGGGAGGGTGGATCTCGTTGGGTGGCATTAAAAACAATTATATCTGTGGGAAAGTCCCTGAGGAGAAATAGCTAAAATATGGGACTGTGGTCTCGAACTTAGTGATTTCGAACTCCCGTCTCGCTATTACGTTCACTTTCAGACGAATCACTCTTCGTAGGGGCATGAACTCCCTTTTTCCCACTGGTATGGGTTAGTTAGTATCACTGCTGTTCTTCTACAAGAATGTTTTTGACATTAAATAACCCACGAAGGTTGTTACGCCATTGAAAACCAAGTATGATAATAGAACAACAGACAAGTGTAGATTTTGTAGTATGAGTGATGTAACTGTTAATCATATAAATAATAATCTTACACTAAAGAAATACCAGACTAGGCATGACTGGGTGGGAAAGGTCACCCACAAGGAATAGTGCAAAAAAATAAGATTTCATCATGCTGACAAATAGTATATGCACAAAGCTGAATCTACCCCAGAAAATGAGACGCGTAAAATCCTAAGGGCCTTCAATATTCAAATAAATCACCGAATTCTGGTTGGTTGGTTGGTTTTTATGGCATATCAACCTTTTGTAGGTTATTTAACTCCAATTTTTTAATGCAAATAGTCACTTCTATTTAAAACAATTTAGTTTAGCATGAGTACACAATTTAATTGTCAAAAACATTTCTATTTCAAGCTATTCAGTTTAGACAAACAGTTCTTATTCAGCTAATTCAGTTTAGTATAAGTACAGATTTTGTTTACATACAGTTAAATGTCAAAACAGTTCTATATTAAACAATTCAGTTTTGTGTAAGTACATTTTCATTTTCAAAAACAATTCTATTTCAAGCTTTTCAGTTTTGGCAAACAGTTCTAATTCAAACAATTCAGTTTAGCGTAAATACAGTGTGAATGTCAAAAACAGTTCTATTTCAAACAATTCAGTTTAGCATAAGTAAGCAGTTTCGTTCTATTGGACTCATAAATAGGACCCTGTCAGGTGCTACCATGCCGGGCCAGAGTAAATTGAATAGTTTGAAACGGAAATGTTTTTGACAATTAAACTGTATACTCATGCTAAACTGAATTCTTTGAAATGAAACTGTTTATTTGTATAAAAATGGATTTGGCATAAAATAACATACAAAGGTTGATATGCCGTAAAACCCAAACAAACAAACAAATTTACAATCTTGTACATTCACTATAACCCGAGTTTCAAAATATAAGTTCACAGAAAAAGAAAAAAGGCGGACACGGAGTCACAGGAAAATACAACTCACTTTATTCATGAGTTAAAATGCCACTCCAAATCGGGTTTAAAGGTGTAGTGGGGGTCCACGTGGCCTGGCGGCTAAAGTGCTAGTTATTGACCACGAAGTAAGCGAATTCGAACTCAAGATATGCTATGATGATCCTTTTCGGAATAATTACCTTAGGAAAGGCATGAACCTCGTTATCCCTCTAACTATAGGTTAAATTGTATTCTTCTGTAAGGATGGCTTTGGCATTAAATAACACACGAAGATTGATATGTCATTAATCAAAGAAACCAAACCAACCCATAAAAGTGTATCCCAATCCCAATATGAATCCGGGTTCGCTAGTTCTTTAATATAAACTCCTTACGTGTTCTCTGCAGGTCACTAACTGACTGAACAAGAGCTTACAAAGTTGACTTACAGTTGTCAAACAAACATATTGTCACAAGGCTCACAGGAGGTAGGAAAGATGTCATTTTCAACACAGAAAATATAAAAAATAATATATTTTCTTGTTTTTGTTTGTCTGATTTTTTACTTTAAGAAAGGTAAAAATATGCCATTTCTCGTGATTCATTTCCCTTGTTTACACAGGTTTATATCCTGTTTAGAAATCCACAAATAACATATGTCAAAGGGTCAAAGGTCAATATGTACCAAAATTAGTATATAAATTCTTTTTAATGTCCTTGATATACTTGTAAAAAAAGAATTTAAAAGAACTGAAGCATTTTTTAATTAACAATTCAATTCTCTTGAAAGACAAGATATTCTTCAGAAATTATATTAGATATTGTTTTCAGAAATTCTGCATGTTGACTGCAGTAAATTTAAAACTTCTACGTAATGTTGAGTTTCTACCTCTGAGAAAAAAGATAGTTGGAAACTTGTATGTTCAAATATTTATGAGCTGTACTAGATCAAAGGTGAGTAAGCCGCGGCCTTACAAATCATCAAGTACGATTTTTAATGTTTTTTTTTTAAAGATCAAAGAAAATTTACGCCCTTCCATTTTAGTAGGTTGAGTGAAAACTTTCGAAATATTTTCGTACGTGCTAGTTTGCAGCATGTATATCACGTGACCTAAGTTGTTCAAACCGTCCTGGAAAATACCGACTGTGGGGCTGGTAGCATAGACGTAATTAGTGCACTAAAACATTGTTCATGGCTTCACTCAGTCTGTGATTTTAAAGCTACACACGTCAATGTGCAAAGTGATCTAATTCGGGAAATTAAGCCTTAGAAGTTCGAACTGGACCATAACACAAGAGAAGCAAGCAGAAAACATTTTTGGTGTGAAAAGTAAAGGGGCAGTTGAACATAGTAAGTAGATGGTTGAAGGGATTTTAATCGGGTTGGAAGAATCTCGGCGATCAGACATAGTATTTTAGGTTGGCCAAAAATGTAGATTCCGAGGCCGTGCTCCAAGTCAAAAAAGCAAATCTGGGGAGTAACTTTGGAAGAGAATAAGATTAGATCCCCAGTACAGAGTGTAAGGCTGTAATGGCTAAAGTGTTGCACAGCAGCTTCGAAGTAAGCGAGTCTGGACTCCAGTCGCGTTGTTATGTTTGCTTTCGGACTGACACCCCTGTGAAAGGCATGAACTCCCCCTTTCCCTCAAGCTAGAGGATGAATAGTATTACTGCTCTTCTTATACTGGTGTCCGTAGTGTAATGGTTATCGTCGGAGGAAATGGACACGGCGACATGAGTTCAAATCCTGGACGTGACTGATTGCATTTCACATAGCACTAATACCCTTGGAAAAGGTATGAATCCAATTATTCTTCCTTCAGCGATGGGTAAATAGTTAGGCAGACTGGGTTGCAGAGGCAACTAGTCTAAGAGAAGGAAAACTCTGAATACAAACCTGTTAAACTCTGCTTAAAAATTGACCTTGTGTCATATCTTGCATGAGCGGAGGGGGTTGGGTAAATATGATACAGGGATGGTTTTGGCATTAAATAACCCATGAAGGTTGATAAAGAAACCAAGTGAATCAACCAAAACTGTACAGTGAGATTCTTCAGCTTTACGACCTTGATAAAATCCTCCGGAGCTGCCGAATTGTGTCCCATCTTATCAAAATATTGCAAAAAATTTTAAATCACCCTTGTAGAAACAAACATGTCGATGCTATTTTTTCTCAAAAAGCAATTAAACAAAGCTATTAAAAGGTTAGTAATTTTTTCTTTGTTCATCTTAATCAAATTTGAAGCAATTAACTAAAAAATTAATGTTTAAATTCTTTGCCTAACGTCATATCAAATTTTAAGGGTATTTCAATGACAAAACCACCCTTGTATGTATTTACTGGTCCCATCGTATGAGCAGGATGTGACATAACGTCATTTTTATGCAGAGTTAAACAGGTTTGAATTCAGAGTTTTCCTTCTCCTAGACTGGTCGCCATACCAAGTCTAAAGAGCCCATTCTGCCTTTACTATTTTACTCATTGTTGGAGTGAGAAAAGTTGGATGTATACTTCTCCTAAGTGTATTAGTACTATGTGAAATGCGAATAGCCTCGTCCAGGATTTGAACTCGTGTCGCCGTGTCTGTTTCAAACGACGATAACCATTACACAAAAAGGAAGAGTAGTGGAGTGGAAGTTTCTGTTGCGACTCATGACGAAAGTGATAGACAACAGCCTCGAAGTGAGCAACTTTGATCTTCAGTTGTTCTATGGCGTTCACTTTCGAACGAACACCCTTAGCAAAGATATGAACCCCCTTAGTCCCTCAGCTATTACTTAAATAGTATCACCGCTGTTCTTCAACAAGGATGGCTTTGGCATTGAATAACCCGCGAATGTTGATATACCATTAAACGAAAAAAAAAAAAAAACTAAGCCTTAAGAGGTACTTTTTAACCCATAGCTGGAAGGATAAGTGAGTTCTTACCTTTCTGAAAATGAATGTAATTGTAAAAATTCGAAATCGCTTTCAACGATAGGACATTCCAACACGTTACCCATGACACAACGGACAATCCCTCCAAAGGTTTAAATTTTGTTATAAAAACATTAAAAATTTATTGAGAGAAGATTTATTATTATACAATGAATTTATATACGGGCCTTAACAGTAAAAAATGCTTTCCTTCGATTTAAAAAAAAACAACCTTTTTTCTGAACACATCAATAAGACCTACTGTTGATGAAATTAACCGGTTTACTCGTGTATAAGTCGAATTCACATATCAGTCAATCCAATATTCACGTTTTTGAAATAAGTAATTCCTGAAACTATTTTTAGCTGGTTAGTTAGTTGGTTGGTTGGATTTTACAGCATATCAAACCTTGATGATTATTTGAAGGCAAATCCTATTTATACATATGTTAAATTTAAATGATTTATAAACGAAATAGTTTATTTTACAACGAACTACAGTTCATTTCTTAAATGATTTAAGTTCGTTGGGTTTTCCGGCATATCAACCTTTGTAGGTTATTTAAGGCCAAATCATATATATATATATATATATATATATATATAATTCGTAAAGAAATAGTATACAGTCAAGAATTTTTAAACGAGCCAAATCTCATTTGCATAGTCATAGTTAAAAAGTTGCAAGCATTGCCATGTAATACTAATAATTCGATTTAGCTGTCGTTTGTTCGCCCACTGTTAAATGGTTTTAAGAATGGAAAATTATTAATTATTTCTATTTGACCCCCAGATGACACCCTAATAGTTATAAACACTCTGGGTCAGAGTGGATCAAGGACTAATTAAAATGAAGGAATACTCTAAATTCCTTAGAGCTCAAGGACTGGAAACATCAGAATCAGTTTAGTGTCATATCCAGGACACTTGTTGTGGGCAGGTGTTACCCCTCTACAAATATGCAGACGGCGTACTCTACAACCGACTGAGATAACGTAATTTTTAAACCGATATTTGTTCCTTGTCCCTACCATGAACCCTTGCCAAATTTAATTTGAAGCTCACAAACGTATCGGTCGTTTAGTTCAATGGTATTGATTTGGTTTTGTTTTATGGCATATCAACTATTATTGGTTTTTCAATGCCAAATTCTGTTTTTACGTATACATTAAATACATGATTTGTAAACACGTTTTTCGATAAACACTGTTAAATGATCAAATTGTTCTATTTCTTACAAATCAATTTTGCACAAAGTCAAATGATTCAAGTATTGTTATGTATCACTAACAATTCAATTAAACATCAGTCACTTGTTTCCACATCGTTAAATAATCAAACAGTTCTATTTCAAACAATTCAATTTGGCAAAAGTCATTTATTTGCACTCAGTTTAAATCTCAAACAGTTCAATTTGATCCATTGATCGGACCAGGGTGGAGCTGGGAGTAGTGGCAATGAAGGGATACACTGCATTCCCCAAAACTCCATTATAACTGGAGCCTCACTATCAGATGGTTTAAGGTGTTATCCGGCTGGGGCTGTAAAATACACCGACTGCTTCTCTGCAGAGGGTATGTTCTCTCCCGTCGACGACTTTGCTGGATATGACCTTAAACCATCTGATTACCGGAGCCTCACTATTACATGGTTTAAGGTCTTATCCGGCTGGGGCAGTAAAATACACCGACTGAAATTAAATGGAAATCTAAATTAGTTTTACTAGTTTTCTAAGAAGTAATTATATGTTGCCACAGCAAAAATGTTCTACTTCGATTCTCCTTTCTTAGTGAGGCTTTGAACTTTTAGAACGACCCTTATATATATATATATATATATATATATATATATATATATATGTACCGCCTTGAGCTACTGAAACTGTGTTATCACCCTGGTTGGCGGCTGATGAGGAAAGAGTATCGCACGTGCTTTCACACGTTGTATGATGAAAATATATATAAGTATTACTACTATTGATAATATATTTTGCTGGTATTGAGTAGACAATACTCGATTATTTGTCGCAGAATATATATATCTAAGTTAGCACAAAATCAGTGGCGCTTAGTGAGGGTCAGTTATTTTCGCCCATGCAATCATTCCACTAAATAGTACTCCATGAAGTGAGTGACTTTTTATATGCCGAAGGAAGATATATTCCCGCCTTCCTTTCTCTATGACAACCCGTAGCGTGATGTTTATTGTCGAAGGAAACTAGTTACCTGAGATAAAAATCTGGACAAGGTTGTTTGCCCTTCACTTGTAAAAGACATCAATGCATCTGTCCCCTACATCAACCTAGATATGAGTAAATAGTAAGGTAGACTCTTTTTTTAGCCTTCGTTAGGCAACAAGTCTAGGAGAAGAAAAAGTCTGAATTTAATCAAATGCTTAAATATTAAACTTGAGTCATTCTAATCGGGTGGTGGACGCGTTGATCGGCTGTCAGTTACACCTCCAATCCCTCACATCTTTTTGAAAGTGTATATTCAGCCCTGTATTGCATTTAAAAACTCTCCACTGCCCAATCCAGCCGGCTGAGACTGCAGAATTGTTTGGTTTGATTTGGTTTGGTTTTATTGCATATCAATCATTGTCATCATCATCATCATCATATCGTGCTGGCAGCACGGATATCCCTGACCCTCTCTCGCCACTCCTCCCTATCGTTCATCGCCCTAGGTAGGTCTTCAGGACAACAACCTATATCCTCACATAGCTACTGAATGTACGTTCGAGCTGGTCGTCCTGCTTTTGCGCGGCCATGTGTGGGGATCCATAAGAGTACATCTCTTATGAGTTCATCTCTGCTTCTCCAGCAGTGTCCTGCATGTCTGGTTCGTCTAACTTGAATAGTTTTCGTGATAGGGGGCAGGTGGCCGTATAGTTGGTGTCTTGTGGGGTGTTGCTGCCAGGACTTGTTCAGGATTGCACGCAGCATTCTTGTGTAATTGCCATCTAGTTTCTTCTCCAGCCGTTTTGTTAGCGTCCATGTAGTGCATCCATATAGCAGTATCGATGTGACCGCTGCCTGGAAGAAACTGCGTTTCATTTTATCGGTTAGGTCTGATTTCCATATAATCGATAGCCTATTGATAGCTGTCCATGCTTTCGTTAACCTCGTTTCGATGTCCTTTTCGGTTGATTCGACGCTGCTTCCTAGGTACGTGAATTTGTCTACTAGTTTAAGTGGGGTTCCTTCTAGAGTGGAGATGTCCCCCGCTTGGTTATAGCACATATATTCCGTTTTGTGTGCATTAACATAGAGGCCTATGCTTGCTGCTGCTCGTTCCAAACTATGTAGAAGTGTTTCGGCTTGGTCAGGTGTATTTGCCAGGATCGCTATGTCATCGGCGTAGTCGGCATCGGTAATTGTTGTTGCGGGGTATCTTCTGCTTCTTTTCTTCGTCAGTTCGAAGCCATTCCTTTTGATTTTGTCAATCGATGTTCTAAGTACGTAGTCTAGACAAATGATAAAGATGTACGGGGCCAGTGTGTCCCCTTGTAGTACTCCTGCTACAATGTCAAAGTATTCTGTGTCTCCATCGGGTGATCGTACTTTTACTTTAGTGTTTCTATAGAGAATCGTTATTGCCGCTACGGTTTCTTTAGGTATGCCGTACGCTAGTAGGATTTGTTCCATCTTTCCTCTGTGAATGGAGTCGAAAGTCTTGGTAAAGTCGACAAATATTAATGTCGCTTGTAGGTTCTTTGCCCGTACACCTTCAAGGATTCTGCGGATGGTTAATATTTGTGAGGTCGTGGATCTATTTCTTCGGAAGCCATTTTGGTTTTTTCTAAGTATCTTGTCGATTTTGGGTTAAACAATTCAGTTTAGCATAAGTACAGATTTTCAATGTTAAAAAACAGTTCTATTGCAAACAGTTCAGTTTACCATACAAAAACAGTTCTATTTCAAACAATTCAGTTTAGCATTAGTATTAGCATTTGTTTAAATGTCAAAAACAATTCCATTGCAGACAATTCAGTTTTGTACAGTTACAGAGTTTCAATGTCAAAAAACCGTTCCATTTAAAACAATTCAGTTTGGCATAAGCTCACAATTTAGTTCTATTTAATCCATAGATAGAATCCGAACAGGTGTTACCCCTCCGGGCCAGAGTAGAACTGTGAATGATGGTAATGCTGGAGCTTTAGGGAATTCGGTGTAAAGGGGTATTCCGCATTCCCCAAAGCTCCAGCATTACTGGAACCTCACCATCAGATTGCTTAGGGTTATATCCAGGACACTCGTTGGTGGGGTCTTACTCCTTAGCAGAGAAGCAGCCGTTGTATTCTACAGCCCCAGTCGACTAGGCAAAAGGGCTGTAGAATAACCTGATTAGATCTTTCCAAAGGAGTAAGATCTCTACCCACCCAAAAAGTATCCTGGGTATGACACTAATGGATCTGATGGTGAGGCTTCAGTCCTGGAACTTTTGGTTCCATCAAGGGGTCAAATTTAAGTATTTAATAGTTATCTCTAAAACCATGGAACTGTGTATCAATAAATGACTGTCAAATTGAATTGTTGGAAGAATTTAACTTCATGCAAACGAATGAATTATGTTGGATGGAATTATTATTCCTGAATAATAATAATTGGAGCCATTTAACAGCGTATAAACAAAAGAGTTCTGGATCGTTTAAGAGGTGTTACCCACAAACACACTCATACAAACACACACAAACACACACATACACACACATATATATATATATATATATATATATATAAGCCTCCTCAAGACGACTAGAAAATCTGAAACACGTGTAGAGCAAAGTTATACAAAAAAAAAAAAAATCTAAAATTCCAAACTCCCAAGTGAACTGAATAATCTTATATATATATACATATATATATATATAAAAGTAAAGCTGGCGACCGTAGTTGAGAATGACCCGAGGGCTTCTTTTTCACCGAGGTGTAGGAGAGGGTGCTACTTCTTTCCTTTTACCCTTGATCCGTACCTTAAGATGCTGAGTATTAAGCAAGGTGGAATCAAGTACCATTTTTGAGTATTTGGTATGACTCGACCAGGGATTGAACCCCGGCCTCCCGAGCCATTGGTGAACACCCTATCCACTAGGACAAGGATTGATAGGCCATATAACACGCCCAACAAACCTTCACCTCTTCCCTCTCCGAAATTGGCGGTGCTGTTATTCAAAATATTTGTTTTCGTGAGATTCGCTCGTCCATCAAGAATAAGACTGCTTCGATTTTCATCTTTTGTTTCATTTTATATCTTAGTTAAATTTTTATTTTTATTTTTAATTGGAATTCGAGCTATTACCGGCATCACCTGGCTACTCCAAACTCTCCTATATCCACAAATGACTGTCATTTATCAAAAGAGATATAACTGCATTAAGTATTTATTCAGTTTCGTCAACAAATTGCACTTACATACTGTTTCTATTATGTCTAATTAGATGAGAGTCAATTCACCATGGCTTAACTTGACTATGAGGAAACACACGGACAAACCCTTATATATATATATATATATAGTGCGACGGATGAATTATCTTGTAAATTAGGCAAAAATGGAAAACTTTATCATAATATTCTTGTGTTGTTCCTATCTAGCTTATTCTTCTACGGGTTTTGCTATCGTCCATGTGGTGCATCTATACAGTAGTATTAACGCAGTCGTGTCTGTTTAGCAAAATTAAATGAAAATATCTTGATATACAAGAGATCAAATCTATTCAAAGAAATCGCCATTTATTTCAATCGCCACTTTCAGACATCCTCGGAATTTTCTGCAAGCCTTTCCAGTTGTCTCCCCTTCAAAATTGGTAAGTATTTCTATGATCTTTGTCTTCAGTTTACTTGTAATGTTACACTGAATTCTGTTGTGCTCTCTGGTTTAAACTGGTAACTATCGCCATGATCCCTGCTTTCAGTTGTGACACGATGAGTGGCATTCGTTTCTCTGTGTGTGTGGGTGGGTGAGTGCCAGTCAAAGGATCCCTTTGTCTGTTTTGACGCGAAACCGACACAAAGAGCGAGATTTCCCACGAGATTTGGAAGCAGACGAGGTAAGGAAGGTCCCAGAGCAGTCAAGAGAAGAAGACAGTCAAGAGAAGAGAAGAGAGAAGTGGACAGGACAGACTAGTCGATAGAACAGGGCAGTCGACAGAACTCGGGGGAAGCTGACGGTCAAGAAAGGCAACTACTAGGATGTGTGGACTCAGGTTTTTGTTGGCAAACGTGAGATGATGAGTCAACGTTCCGGGTGACTTTGTTGGAATTTCGCTCGAATACACGTTCACAATAACTCAGAGAATGCTAGGAAACTGTCACAAACTTCTCCCTTCTTGCGCTTGGAGCTAACCCAAGTCCGTGTTTGTTTGTTCTCTTTTCTTACACCCTCTCGGTTGTGAATGTTGTGTCTTGTGTGTCCGTAAAGAAATGTGAAATACCCCTGGCCGGAGATGAGAGAAACCACTAGACGATCTGATGGCCATGAGTGGTTTAGGAGGTTGAGATAGTGGGGGTCGGCCAGTGGTGTATTGTCACATAGTTCACCTTTAGTGAATTTTGTTGGTCTTATTCTCTCTCTCACTCTCTCTCTCTCTCTCACACACACACACACACACAAACACTCTTTGAGTGTGTGTGTACATATATATATACGTATACATATGTGTACACTTATGTATACACACGCATATGTCTTTCAAGGGCTTTGGGTGGGTTTATAACGTGAGAGAATGCATTTGACCCCATACGTAGATGTATTTTGAAGCTAGTTTGTGTGTATCGAGTTGGTAGGCTCTATTTTTTTTTTTTTGTTGGTTTAAATCAATGAAGTTTTTTTTTTCTTTTACTTGGGGTAATGAGTCGTCATCAGTTTGGTATATAGGGGTTATCAAAAATCAGCCTTCCTGCGTTCATAGTGGTGTTTCAATGCATACTTTTTTCTGTTTTTAAATAATTCAATGTTGCTTTTATGTAAAGAGACTTTCTTGTTCAGTGCTTGGGTGCAGTCAATGTATATCTTGTTGCGGTTAGCGCATTTGATAATGTTGACTACATTTTTTGAATTGCAGCTTAAATTTCTGTATATTATGAATGTTGTTTTCGGGTTTTTGAATATAAAGACTTTTCCTTCTATGATTGGATTACATACTCCACATCTTTTATTTTTGCATTTTGAGACTCCAAGAGGTTCGAGTATGTTTTAAATTTTTTGATTGTTTCTTGCGTTTAATGATTTTTGGGCGATTTGTTGCTTTGTTTTACGGCGTATCAACCCTTTTAGGGTCATTTGACGCCGAATTAAATTTCAAACAAATAAGTTTAGTATAAGTATATTTTTCTTGTTTACAAACAGTTTGACGTTAAAACAGTTCAGTTAAATAACAAAACAATTCTATTCCAAACAAATTAGTTTGGCATAAGTACAATGTCAAAAGCAGTTCTATTTCAAACAATTTGGCTTAGCATAAATACACAGATTAAACGTCAAAACAGTCCAATTTCAAGCAATTCACTTTAGCATAAATACGGTTTTTTGTTTACACAAAATTAAATGTCGAAACAGTTCTGTTTCAAAGAATTCAGTTTAGCTTTAGTACGCTGTTTAAATGTCAAAACAGTTCTATTTCAAACATTTCAGTTTGACATAAGAACACTGTTTAGTTCTATTTAACCCATAGATAGGACCCTATCAGATGCTACCACTCCGGGCCACAGTAGACCTGAGAAGAGACCTACAGCATTACTGGAGTCTCACAATAAGATTGCTTAATGTCATATCCAGGACACTCGTTGGAGGTGGAGTCTTACTCTCTGCAATCGTTGTATTCTACAATTTAATGATTTTTGTTGTGTGTAGTATCTTTTTAATTTTGATATTGTTTTAAGTAGATCTAGATTCTCTCAGTTGTTTTTGTTGAATGTTAAGACATGCTAATGTCTGATATTTGCTATGTGTCTTGGAAGTTTTTTAGGTACGAGGTTCGTATATCTTTTAATCGTATTCTTCTTCAATTCGAATCCATTCACTGAGAATTCTCACAGGACATTCACAAACACAAAATCTGGAATAAAACAAAATTACAACAACCTATCAAAACACGAGGGTGTCCTCCTCGTGGTGTAATGGTTAAAGCGATGCCCTGCGGAATCGTAGTACGCGAGTTCGTACTCCAGTCGCGCTATTACGTTCACTTTCGGACAAATACCCTTGGGAAAGGTATGAACCCCCTTATTCTCCCTCCAGCTATGGGTAAATAGTAGGACAGACTAGGTTCTTCAGCCTTGGTGAGGCAACTAGTCTAGGAGAAGGAAAACTCTGAATTCAAACCTGTTAAACTCCGCTTAAAAATTGACCTTGTGTCATATCCTGCCCGAGCGGAGGGGTTGGTAAATAGTACCTATCAAAACATTCTTTATTATAAAAACAACAGCCGGAACTTGACTTAGCCATTCAAATTTCGTGAAGAAGCATAAATTCCGAAACTCACGTAGGGCACAATTATATAAGTAAGTAAAGTTGGTGACTTTAGTTGAGGGTAACCCAAGGGTTTCCTTTTTCAATAGCTACTACACCGAGATGTAGGGGAGGGCGCTGCTCCTATTCCTGGATTGCTCCACTATACCCTTGATCCAAACCTTATAATTCTGAGTGCTTAGCAGGGAGGCATCAAGTAACGTTTTTTTGAGTCTTTGGTATGACTCGACCTTGGATTGAACCCCGGTGTCCTAGGCCATTAGCGAAAATAATAAAAAGAGCACAAGTATACAAACTAATAAAAACTTAAATAGAATATCTGAAATAATTTGAGTTGACCATTTTAAAAAAACGTACTGATTATATATATATATATATTTATATATCAGCATCAGCATCATCATTAAGTTATGCTGACATTGTGGTTTTTCCTGACGCTCTCCAACCATCCGTCCCTATCATCTATCACTCTCGGCAGGTCTTCCAAACTACGTCCACACAGAGCTGAGGTAAATAAGTTTCTGCTGGTCGGCCAACACTAGCATGTCCATGTGTAGGGGTCCATAGAAGGATGTCATTTACGAATTCGTCCTTGCTTCTCCAGATGTGTCCCACCTGTCTTGTTCCTCTTTTTTGAATGTTTTTAAGATCGGGTGAAAGTGGCCATACAGCTCGGGTTTTATGGGCTGGTGGTTTGGGGATTGTTCTAGATAACTCATAATATTCTTGTGTTGTTCCTATCTAGCTTTTTCCTCAACGCGTTTTGTTATCGTCCATGTGGTGCATCCATACAGTAGTATTAACGCAGTCGTGTCTGTTTGTCTGTGTGTGTTGTGCCTCACGTAGAAATGCATGGAAAATCATTGAATATCAGCGGTATTGACGTTCACCTAGTAAAAATGTCAATTTTTTTGTTTGTCAAGTAAATATTATTTCCTTATCAGCCAATGGATTAATTAATATCCCTACATAAATATTATATATATATATATATATATATATATATATATATGTGCGTGTGTGTGTGTGTGTGTGTGTGTGTACGTGAACAAAAAAAGCTAAATCATTCAAGTTTACTGGTAAGTATACGATATTTGTGTGTTGTGTTTGTTATTATGTCATTATAATTCAATAATAAACAGATAGATAGATAGATAGATAGATAGATAATATAATTGCCGAGGGATTTCGTTTTATGTCTTTGGGTTTAGTTAGGCTGATAACCTTTCGGCTTAGGTGCAACATTAACGCAGGTGTTCACCCGCGCGGGCGGAGCGGACGTGTCACTCAGAGATGTCACAATAGCCCAGATGGGAAACGGGGATAGAGAGTGCGGGTGACGTCACGCACCGGAAGCGCGCAGGGGATTTTGGGGATTTTGAAAAAGTCAGTTAGTTGAGTTGGGACTAGACACCGAACAAGAAGGGTTGACTTTCGGGGTTCACAGAGGCCAGACGAATTTGCGCGCTATGGGCACCGCACGAGATGGGGGGGGGCAGATGAAAAAGTCATCATAGAAAGATAGTGCCTCTCTCCTTATCGCGAAACCTTTACTCAAAGGTAATAAAAAGTTTCGTACCTGAACTAAGAAGTCGTTACGTGTTTTTCGTGTTTCGGGATTCCTATGTTCTATGTATATATGTTATGAACATTCTATGTATGTTTCGCATATCCGTATCATAGGTATCATCATCATCATCATGTCGTGCCGCTAGCACGGGTATCCCTGACCCTCTCTCGCCACTTTTCCCTATCGTTCATCGCCTCTGGCAGGTCTTCAGGGCTACATCCCGTATCCACACATAGCTGCTGTATGTATGTTGGAGCTGGTCGTCCTGCTTTTGCTTGGCCATATGTATGGGTCCATAGCAGTACATCACTTATGAGCTCATCCCTGCTTCTCCAGCAGTGTCCTGCATGTCTGGTTCGTCTAACTTGGATAGTTTTCGTGATAGCAGGCAGGTGGCCGTATAGTTGGTGTCTTATGGGGTGTTGCCGCCAGGACTTGTTCAAGATTGCTCGCAGAATTCTTGTGTAATTGCCGTCTAGCTTCTTCTCCAGCCGTTTTGTTAGCGTCCCTGTAGTGCATCCATACAGCTGTATGGATACGACGGCTGCCTGGAAGAAACTGCGTTTCATTTTATCGGTTAGGTCTTATTTGCATATAATCGATAGCCTATTGATAGCTGTCCATGCTTTCGTTAACCTCGTTTCGATGTCCTTTTCGGTTGATTCGACGCTGCTTCCTAGGTAAGTGAATTTGTCTACTAGTTTAAGAGGGGTTCCGTCTAGTGTGGAGATGTCACCTGTTTGATTATAGCACATATATTCCGTTTTGTATGCATTGACATGGAGGCCTATGCCTGTGCCTATAAATAGATCGATTGATATATGATTGCTATATAGATAGATTGTGTGGTTCCTCTTTCTCCAATCTCATTTAATCTGACTTGAAAAGTATTTGAATATTTTTATTGCTCTTCTCTTATTCTTCTTTTCATAATATCTTAACATTTCACAGTAATCATTATTCATTTATTCTTATTTATTCTAATATGAGCAATTTTAAAGATCTAACTTTGTTCGAGGTCAAAGTTTGACTGCAGACGGTGAATAGACGCCAACAAACAAAGACTTTAATATGGGTATTGCAGTCATTAAGCTTGATTAATGCGATTTTTACTGGTTGTTTTTCTTATATTTCTTTCCTTTCTTTCAAAATTTTTTGGTATATCTCAAGAATATATATAGAGACAGGAATAAAAGATAGTGGTTTAGGGAGAAAATGAGGTGAAAATTTGTTATTTTCCATTCTTTGTGTTGACTTGAAAGCATTAGTTTCCACCTTACCAGTTTTTGAATCTGCACGGCAATCCTTAACGATTTAAGATAAGGTGAATATCAGTGTGCGTGTCAGAAGTCCATGATGGGATCCATCTGTTGGGGGAAACAAGAAGGCCAGCCTTTCAGATCATCCTGAAATTGGGGTAAGACCCCAACACAAATAAAAGATAAAAAGCACGTTGAAAGACCACAACGAATATAAAACAAAGTATGCAATAAAATCAGATTGTGTTACAATAGCCAATGTTGTTGATATTTACCAAGCTTATCTATGTATGACACAAGGCCACACTAGCAAGACACCAAGTTCCGGAAGTGATTACAAGATCTTCAGTTCTTCCAACATTTAATTTATGAATGTGAGATACGAACTTTGCCATTGGCGTACGGGTTGTAGTCCCGGTTTTTCTTGGCATGTAAATCATTTTATTAGCTGTTAGGGTTTATCAATATTTACTTACTTTAGCACAGTCGGGCAAACGGCCAAATGAGGTGAGACATTTGGGATAGGAGTAATGTTATGCCAGTATTGTAAATTAAGTGGTTTTCTTTGCCTCATAAATTAATATTATAAAGTTACCCTTATTCTTTTGATCTCTGTTTCAAGACTAGCCTTTGACACAATTGAGAGAAATCTATGACTATTCTAGCTACATAACAAGCGTTATTTATACATTGGGTGAGGCGTAATGGTTATCGTCGTTTGAAATGGACTCAACGATCAGAGTTCGAGTTTTATTTCGGGATAATACCCTTGGGACGTGTATAAATCCCTCTATTATTACATTGTGGCAGGCTGGGTTTCTTTAGCTTTTGTACAGCAACTGATTTGGGAGAAGGAAAACTCTGAATTCAAATCAGTACAACTCTGCTAAAAATTTGACCTTGTGTCACATTCTGTTAGTTGTGGAGAGATTTGATAAATTCATATATTGCTTACAAACATCTTACAGAATGTTGTTTATTTTATAAGAGGCTGTTTGAAAAATTCATTAAATAATTTCCAGACTTTTTTCGTATGGGCACTTTTATTGATAGTACGCACATGAAATTCTAAAACCCTTCGAAGTACTCTCCTATTTATTGAAGGCAAAACTTATCTATAAGAAGATGGTTATATAGCATTATTAGGATACTGTTAATGCTCTTATGGGTATATATTCATGCTATAATTTCAAAAAGTCTCCACGTGTTTACCATTCTGGTTTTTACATTCTTGGAATCTCCTGAAGGTGATTAGAAAAAATATTAATATTTCCATGGGAATTTATTTTTTACTTGGAAAATAGAATTCATAGAAGTAAGTAAAGTTAGCGACCGTAGTCGAGGGCGACCAGAAGGCTTCCAAACCAAGGTGTAGTGGAGGGCGCTATTTCTTTCCATGGATTGCTCCACTTTACCCTTGAAACTTACCTTATATTGTTGAGTGTTAAGCAATGAGGTATCAAGTACCATTTTTAAAGTCTTTGATATTACGCGACCAGGGACTGAACCCAGGTCTCCCGGACCAATGGTGAGATGGTGAACAGGTGAAGACTTTTAAATCATGAAAGAACCCATATAAAAATATTATCGTTTCGTTTTAAACTCCTATGAATTTAAACACCTATGAATTTCAACTGAAATAAACTTGAACCAGAGTTTCTAAGTTTTCGTTTTGCTTGACTTGTTCATAATTTAGAAGCAAGTTAGTTATAATTTAATCTATAAAAATATCTCAGAGTATTCTTCTTATCTCGTTTTTAAAGTCTTTGATATTACGCGACCAGGGACTGAACCCAGGTCTCCCGGACCATTGGTGAGATGGTGAACAGGTGAAGACTTTTAAATCATGAAAGAACCCATATAAAAATATTATCGTTTCGTTTTAAACTCCTATGAATTTAAACACCTATGAATTTCAACCGAAATAAACTTGAACCAGAGTTTCTAAGTTTTCGTTTTGCTTGACTTGTTCATAATTTAGAAGCAAGTTACTTATAATTTAATCTATAAAAATATCTCAGAGTATCGTTCTTATCTCGTTTTATACAACGTTTCAGTCGCTGTACTCTCCTTCCTTCTTCGGGTGTCTCTTACTGTAGTCTTTATGGAATTTTCGAACGGAACACAGGATCCAATTCACAGAGATACTCTTTTCATTGCCCTGACGATAGGAGAACGAAATAACAGTTGCGAGATTTTCCAAGACACAGTGAGAGGAAAGCAGTCTATCCCCCATCCCTGGTGTTTGAATAAAGTATTCGGTATGAAATACCCTGAAAGTTATTGTCATAGTTTGTTTTTTTAAAGACTTAAAAGAATAAACAAATCTAAAGTAATTTATGATAATATTTGTTTGATTAAAATATATTAACATAAAAATAAATATTAAAAATGCATATTTTAATATTTCATAAAACGAGTAGAGCTTCTTGAACTGAGAGTCAGTCAATGAACACGGCAGAAGGAAATTTAATTGAAGACAAGCGAGAAAGATTTTACACAGGAAGAGACAGGAAAAGATTTTGAAGACTGTTAGATCGTGAAAAAATGCCGAGAGAGTAAGATATCTTGAAGCGGGAGATATTTTGCAGAAGAAAGAAGAAATTGGTATTTATGGTTTTCTATCCCTGGAAAGCAAAAAGAAAATATCTCCTATTTTAACGTTTATTCATTTCTTTTTTGTTTGTTTGTTTTGTTTTGTTTTGTTGTTTGTTTGTTGTTTTTTTTGTTCCTTCTGTGTGTTAAAAAAACAAAACAAAAGTCGTTTGCCGTAAAAATTGAAGACTGAGACTTTTTCCCTCCGGAAAAGGGAATTTTATTTTCCTGAAAACAAACAAACTTATTGCTGTTGTTTACTTTTATGTTTTTTAAAAGAATTATTTCAACTTGTCTTTTCAATTTCTGTCGAGTTTAAAACTTGTTCAACTTTCATGAACTACGTTTTTCCAATTTATTTCGTTTTTTTTTTTTTTTACTGGAAATTCCTTTTTTTCCAAAGCAACGATCTATTTGCTGCTTTTATTTATCACGTCTTACGATTACTTCATGATGAACTGGTTTTATTATCATATTTACCAACCCCTCCGCTCGGGCAGGATATGACACAAGGTCAATTTTTTAAGCGGAGTTTAACAGGTTGGAATTCAGAGTATTCCTTCTCCTAGACTAGTTGCCTAACCAAGGCTGAAGAACCTAGTCTGTCCTTCTATTTACCCATAGCTGGAGGGAGAATAATTGGATTCATATCTTTCTCAGGGGTATTAGTGCTATGTGAAATGCAATCAGTCTCGTCGAAGAACTCGTGTCGCCGTGTCCATTTCCTACGACGATAACCATTACACTACGGGCACCTCCCTTAAATTGGTTTTATTATTTATAATATAAAGTTCAAGCTGAACTACGAAAAAAGACACCTGGTGAAAGCAGGAAATTGGGGAGATCGAATAATTGAAATGTTTAATAACCAAGACCTGAGCAATAATCGGAGACGGGTAAAAAGCTGAAATAATCTTAAATCATCGTTTCAAAACATGAGCGAAAGAGTCCTTGTAGGCATCCAAAAACCCGGATGTTCATCCTGTAACGTTTAAGGAGATTTAGTCTAAGCAAATCGCTCCGCGTAATTTTCTAGTAAAATACATAGATACGAATAAGGTTTTTTTTTAATATATTGAAAAGTGTTACCGCCTGATTTAGAATGTTCGCGTGTAAATACTAAATATTTTCGGCAGATCCACTTTGGTTCACACGGTAAATATAAAAGAGATAGTTTTTTCGATTAAAATCCAAGGAACTCGGATGAGCAAGACTCAATATTCAGTCGCCCAGTTTGCTGGGGCTGTATAAATACACCGGCTGCTTCTCTACAGAGGGGTAAGACCCCCCACCCCCCAACGAGTGTCTTGCATATGACTCTAAACAATCTGATGGTGAGTTTTCAGTAATGCTGGAGCTATGGGGAATGCGGAGTACCCCTTTATTGCCATCGCTCCTAGGTCCACTCTGGCGCGGCGTAGTAGCACCTGATAGGGCCCTATCTATGGGTCAAATAGAACTAACGGCATACTTATGCTAAACTGAATTGCTTAAAATAGAAATGTTTTTGACAATTAAACCGTATTTACATTAAAACTGCGTGCTTATGCTAAACTGAATTATTTGAAATAGAAATGGTTTTTGACATTGGAACTGTACTTACACTAAACTGATTTGTTTAATATAGAACTGTTTTGACATTTTTTGAGTAAACAAAATCTGTACTCATGCTAAACTGAATTAGCTGAATTAGAACTGCTTGACTAAACTGAATAGCTTGAAATAGAAATGTTTTTCACTATTAAACTGTACTTACATTAAAACTGCGTGCTTATGCTTAACTGAATTATTTGAAATAGAACTACTTTCATAAGAATGGATTTGGCTTGATATGACATAAAAACCAAACCACCAATCCATCAATATTCAATATTACCAACCTCTCATCTTATATGACGAGAACATTCACCATTATTATCTCTACTGACTCATGAATAGCACTTTATATTACCTTCTTTATTTCATTGAAACCCTCATACAATCTTACAACTCACCGATCGAATTCTCAAAACTATCTTTGCTATTAAAACACACACTCTATTGCAAAGGAAAAAATTCCAATAACTTTTTATATAAAAAGAATACTTTAAAGATCTAAAACGTTTGGTTATATTTCCCTTTCTAAATCTTACGTAAATATAAATTCCAAGGACTTATTGTAATTCATCCAAATCATTCTTTTCATAAACTTTCTATATACGTGATGCCTTCAATAAGATTCCAGACTTTTTTGTACGGGCATCTAAAATTGTCGTAGACTCTTGAACATTCACTAGGTTATTGCTATACATCTTATGAGATGACTGACCAATTTTTATGATTTCAGCTTCAAATGAACTGCTACAGCATGAATTGCAATACACCCTACGAAAGCCTGATTTTCACAGCTGGTGAATTTCAAAAATGCAATCTGGACGTGACGACATTTTAGAAGAACGATATGCAATAAAATTCTCTTTTAAAATTTTTAAAATTCTCTTGGAAAAAATGCCACGGAAACGTATGGAATGCTTCAGACTGTTTTTCGACAACCTTGCATGAATTGAGCATCAGTCTTTGAGTGGCATAAGAGATTCAAGGAAGGCAGGGAGTCTGTGAGGGATGATGAGAGGTGTGGGAGGAGTAAGGAAGTCAATACACCAGAGTTGATTGGCCAAAGGGTTTGGGTTAGAGTTAGGTTTACTATGTTGAGGTTTTACGGGAGTTCAGGAAGAGATTTCGTCGGAAGCGGCCAGCACTCTTCAAATCCGGTCAGTGGCATTTCCAGCAGGACAATGCCCAAGTCCACAACTCAACAGACTTGTCACAGACTATTTGACCAAGATGTGCATCAAGACAGTTCCTCAGCCTCCATATAGTCCAGACCTTGCTCCCTGTGACTTTTGGTTATTCCCTAAGCACAGAAGCTGTCGTTATGAGACAATTGAGGAGATGAAAGAGGCTGTGACGAAGGTCATTGACACGCTTACACAAGAGGACTTCCATGGGGCCTTCCAGAAGTTGTTGGAACGGTCGAACAAGTGCATTAAAGCCGGAGGAGATTACTTGGAAGGGGACTAGAGTTTCATGTGTGTACTATCAATAAAAGTGCCCCTACGAAAAAAGTCTGGAAAATTATTTAATAATCCTCGTACCTCTTCAGTCTTTTATTAAATTCGTCTATTTTTCCTTTAATTTCTCTCTTCTTTGTATTACACTTTCATCTACTTCTCTGTTAAATTTGACTAAAGAATTAGGAAAACAGTATCTAAATATATCCATGTTTACCATTCAGAGAACACGATGAAAATTACATTATTTTTCAAGTCAGATGAAAACTTAATTTCTAGCCAAACAAATAAGTCTTCATTACTATGGGAACTTCAACCTATTCAATTTCTACAAAGAAACATTTTCTCAGAGACATTCATCTTGTAAACAAACTTTTAAGAACAATTTAAATTCTAAGGAAATTGCTGACCCAACATTCAAAGAACTGTCTATGTCATCATAACATTCTTGTAAGTACAGTATATCATATACACAATATATATATATATATATATATATATATATACATATATATATTGTGTATATCATATACACAATATATATATATATATATAGAGAGAGAGAGAGAGGTGGGTAGTTTGGTTTCTTTGTTTAATGGCATATCAACCTTTGCAGGTTATTACATGCCAAAGCTATTCTCCTAGAAGAACAGTAGTGGTACAATTTAACCCATAGCTGGGAGGATAAGGGGATTCATACCTTTCCCAAGGGTATTTGCCCGAAAGTGAACGTAAAATGACTTAAACGACTTAAATACGAACTCGCTTACTACGATTCAGTAGTCCATCGCTTTAATCATTACACCACGAGAACTCCCTCTGAGAGAGAGAGAGAGAGAGAGAGCGAGAGAAACTACATACATATATATATATATATATATATATATATATATATATATATATAACGATAGTCCATAGAGTAGAAACACACTGATTCTCCGGTAAAAAAAAAAGTTCAGTGTACAACGGTCAGTAAAAAAAGGTCGTGCTGAGAGTCTTCTTGGACATGTAGGAAACAAATATCTTTTAAAAAAAAAGGTGCAAGTGTAAATAATGCCCTTTACAGCTAACTCCTAAGACAATATTTCACTTTATTTATTGATAATATTTACCACCCACTACGCTCGGGCAGGATATGACACAAGGTCAATTTTTAAGCGGAGTTTAACAGGTTTGAATTCAGAGTTTTCCTTTTCCTAGACTAGTTGCCTAACCAAGGCTGAAGAACCTAGTCTGCCCTTCTATTTACTCATAGCTGGAGGGAGAATAATTAGATTCATACCTTTCCCAAGGGTATTAGTGCTATGTGAAATGCAATGAGTCTCGTCCAGGATTTGAACTCGTGTCGCCGTGTCCATTTCCTACGACGATAACGACTACACCACAGACACCTCCCACTTTATTTATTGATTGAAGCTCGTATCTAAATCAATCTTTATTATTACATATACTCAATTTTCTAATTTTGATTTTTGAGTTCCTTTTTTTTTTCTTTTTTGGAAAATTAGTATCCCTTGTCATCAGATGATCTTTGCTTACCTCTTCTTTTCAGTAATTTAAGTTTTCAAGAGACTCGCCTCATTTCTTCGTTAATACAAATTTCATTGAACATAATAGACATTTTATGTCTACATATTTTCTTCTGGATCCGTTCGTATTGCCGTATTACTTTTATCGTATTCGACAGGAATTGATTTATGTATTGTCTATAGTTGTATGTATCCCTAGTACTTTCTGCCCGACTTTGGGCCATCATCAGGGGAGGATCTATTACAAAAGTGATGTAACTTTTGTTTTTGCATATTACTACTATGTAAGAGCCTCTTTACCGTTGGAGAGTATAGCGTTTGTTTTTAAATGGGTTTCTATAAATAGTGTCAGTAGTTAAAGACATTTAAGAACATTAGCACTGGTTTGAAAATTAATTCAATTAAGTGTTGGTTGCATGTTTTTCATATGTAGTGCTTCGAGAATTATGTCGGTGAGAATTTTCCGTAATTCTGTTGTTGGGCATGAATGTTTTTTTAAATGCTGAGCTATTCAGGGGCGAATCTCCTATTAACCTAACGAATTGTAAACTTTAAGGCCAATAATTCTGTATGGGCAACAGAAGTGACTCTAATCCACATTGCTTTAAAATATTGAATCTACTGTCCGAGAAATAATAATAATAATAATAATAATAATAATAATAATAATAACAGTACTACCACTAATATTAATAATAATATATCAAAGCGAGAATAGATAAGACTCAAGTGTAGACACGGCTGAGTCGGCAAAGTGATCCACTGGGAAATGTGCAGAAATTTTGATTTGACCATACCAACAAATGGTATATACACAACCCAGTATCTGTCCTGGAAAATGACACGAATAAACTCCTATGGGACTTTGACAGACACACAGATCACCTAATATCGGCCCGAAGACCAGACCTTATAATAATCTAAAAAAAAAAAAAAAGAGAATTTGCAAAATTGTCGATTATGCTGTCCCAGCTGACCACAGAATAAAACTGAAAGAATACGAAAAGAAGGATAAGTACCTCGACCTTGCTTAGGGAGTGGAAAAAACTGTGGAACATGAAAGTGACAATTATACCCAACTTGACATTATAATATTTACTACACTTAGCTGAGTAAGACTAAAAGTTTTAAGTATCGGGAATTACTTGCTATGAGACGATACCCAACACTAACTATTACGGACGCGGACTACGCTGATGACATAGCGATGCTGGCTAATACACCCACCCAGTCCGTGCCATATTGAACAAATCCTGGAAGTAGCATCCCACAAAAACAACAGTTACCTACCTCCTATCTCTAAAAACATTCAAATCAGACGAACAAGATATGAAGTACACTACTGAAAAAGTACGGGCCTGTTCATAAGCGACGTTCTCCTATGGACTCTTTCACACGGACGAGCAGGTGTTAGATGTCCGGCTAGAAGCTCTCTACAACAGCTCTGTACAGACACAGGATGTAGTCTGACAGGCCTACCAAATGCGATGGATGATAGAGACAACTAGATCGGGAGAGTCAGGGAAATCCTTGCGCACGAGCACGACATGATGAAGATGATTTCAATAATGTCAAAGGTTGGTAATCACTGATCCACGGCGAGGCCCACTACTTTATATCCAGTTCTAAGCCTTCAGATCTGCAGTTCAGAGAAGTATGCAGTTAAGCTTTTGTTACCATTACTTCCAGGTCCACTTGGACTCTGTGTTTGTACTTGTTTGAGTACCGTTTGAGATAATGTTTAAAATGAACGTTTGCTATTTTATAATCTTAAAAAAAAATTGATATTTTAACTTAATATGAAATGTTTTCCAGATTAAATGCTTAACAATTCGATCAATATATTGATTTTTTTAAAAATTAATCTTAAAACTAAGTATGACTTTTTTCAATTGTTTAAAACGCTGGTGGAGTTCCGTGGCGTAACGATTAAAGTCCTAGACTGCAGCTTTAAAATAAACGAGTTCGAACTCCAGTCGGTCTTTTTTTATTCACTTTCAGATTAGTACCCTTGATTCATTCTGATCTGGAAACCTGTTGGCTTTTAGGCCCCCATCTATGGGTAAAATAGATTTGTTTGCAAATTGATTGTTTCAGATAGGAATACTTGCACTAACTATAAAAAAAACTACTCAAAGATACAAGTATAAATGTATGAAATTCCATAGCCACTAGACATAACCCCATATGGGTTGAAATACCATTATTCGGAGACTAAACCGAGTGGTCTCCCTTGTTACAGGGTCTAAGGAAATCTCCTACGTCACGATTCCTTTTTTGTCACGTTACAGGATGGACTAGGGAATCCAGCCTCTTTCACGAACAGGTCTTGAGAAAAGAAGATGTGGTCGTTCGCTCCTCGGCGGTCAGCACTTGAGGCTCCCCTCCTTTAATTTCCAGATTTGAGAAGAGTTAGTGGTTTCCACCTTTTGTTGAATAGACTCTTCTGTTTGTTCTTTGAACGTTTGGGATTCTTATATAGCTTGGGACGGGAACTCAGTCTCTACGCCTACAGAGTACGATTAAACGTCATGTAATATTAATTGGCTTGTTCTGTTTCCTACCCACTATTGTGTTGGGTTTCTCTTTAGGATAACCTAATGCATTAAAAGAAACGGGGTGTTATCTACTAGTGAACACTTCGTTTAAACACTTAGACCGATAAAATTATTCAATGCATCTATGATCAACCTCACGTTTTAAATTAGGATAATCGACAGCAAATTTTCATTCATTTCTCGTGACGCAGTGGCTAACGTATTGGATGGTAAAACACCCTTATCACAACAGCAATAGGCTAAATAGTACGAATAGGATTCTTCAAAAAGGATAGCTTCGGCATATAATAACCCTCGAAAGCTGATATGCCATTAAAAAAAATAAAACAAACCATTATCTATTTCTGTGCTTTAGTTGTAATTTACTGAGCTTTTTGCTTAGATGTGGCACAAGGTTACATGAATCGAGCACCTAATGAGACTCGAATTCACTCGCGAAAGTTTTCTAGTCTAGCTTGATAACCATTACACAACCTGAGGTGCCCTATTTCTGTTCTTTAGTTGTTATTTTCAGAGCTTTTTGCTGAGATGTGGCACAAGGCCAAATGAATCGAGCACCCAATGAGACTCGAATTCACTCGTGAAAGTTTTCTTAATCTAGCTTGATAACCATTACACAACCCGAGGAGCTTTATTTCTGTTCTTTAGTTGTTATTTACAGAGCTTTTTGCTTAGGTGTGGCACAAGGCCAAATGAATCGAGCACCTAATGAGACACGAATTCACTCGTGAAAGTTTGCTAGTCTAGCTTGATAATCATTACACCACCTGAGATGCCTTATTACTGTGCTTTAGTTGTAATTTACGGAGCTTTTTGATTAGATGTGGCACAAGGCTACATGAATCGAGCACCCACTGAGACTCGAATTCACTCGTGAAAGTTTGCTTAATCTAGCTTGATAACCATTAGACAACCTGAGGTGCCTTGTTTCTGTGCTTTAGTTGTAATTTACTAAGCTTTTAGCAGAGATACGGCACAAGGCCTCATGAATCGAGCACCCACTGAGACTCGAATTCACTCGTGAAAGTTTGCTTAATCTAGCTCGATAACCATTACACAACCTGAGATGCCTTATTTCTGTCCTTTTTTGTAATTTACTAAGCTTTTTGATTAGATGTGGCACAAGGCTACATGAATTGAGCACCCAATGAGACTCGAATTCACTTGTGAAAGTTTGCTTGTCTAGCTCGATAACCATTACACCACCTGAGGTGCTTTATTTCTGTTCTTTCGTTCAAGGAACAAATGACCATTTTGAAAACATTTCAATCATTTTTAGCTAGTGTAGGCGTCTAATAGCTTTGGTTTCTCGGCCGCCTTTGTTAAAACAAAAAGTAGAAACGATTATTGATAACCTCTGTTTCAACTAAACATAACGGGTACGTTTACCTTATTTTTATTAGTACTGCTCAATGCTATTTTAGCTCTATGCCAATAACCTATACAAGAAAAGGCTGAAACAGATAAGCATGACTCGATTCAGGGGAGAAGCATTTATCAGATAGTTTGCAGACACATTGTAATAAAAATAAATCTTGTAGAAGAATAGAATTTCTTCAATAATTTTATCAGTTGTGACAGTAATCGAACTCCGAACAAAACGAGGGCAGAATGGTTGACAGCAAAACTGATTGTTGATATCAATAATCTCTTCAACAGTAGCAGTAGTGGTGGTAGAAATCAGTGTGTTGCAGGGAGAAAGACGCTGACGTGGATTGGGGGAGGTGGTGATCGGCTTCATCTCTTGTACTCTACACAGCCATAATATTCTGTCTTTGCCTCTCGGGTGAAAAGCGAGGAAATAAAAATCGAAGAGTCGAGCGCCAGTATCGATCACAAAAATTGAGTTTCACTGTTGACACACAACCTACACCCACACTTCCCTACCCGACCCGACCCCACCATTTAAAATCTCTTCTTCTGATCACGTCTCTTGTGTGGAAATTCTTTCTTTCTTTCTTTTGTCTTTTCAATCTGTACGACTTAATATGTATCCATCTATTCTGAGACGCTTTTAGTAAGAAATGGACACGGCGACTCGAATCCAGGACAACGCTGTTGTTTGCATTTCACATAGCGCTTATAAACTTGGGAAAGGTACTATTTACCAACCCCTCCGCTCGGGCAGGATATGACACAAGGTCAATTTTTAAGCGGAGTTTAACAGGTTTTGAATTCAGAGTTTTCCTTCTCCTAGACTAGTTGCCTCACCAAGGCTGAAGAACCTAGTCTGTCCTACTATTTACCCATAATAATAGAATAATTGGATTCATACCGACTATTTACCTACTATTTACCCATAGCTGGAGGGAGAATAAGGGGGTTCACACCTTTCCCAAGGGTATTTGCCCGAAAGTGAACGTAATAGCGCGACTGGAGTACGAACTCGCGTACTACGATTCATCGCTTTAACCATTACACCACGAGGACACCCCCTTGGGAAAGGTATGTATTCAAATTTTATCCCTCCTGCTATGAGTAAACAGTAGGGCTGACTGACTATTTTACTTATACGGCCACAAGTGTAGGAGAAGGAAAGTCCTGAAATTAAACCTGGTTATTCCGTTAGGTTGAGTTATACCAAAGACTCAAAAAGTGGTACTTGTCACCTCCTTACTTCACATTTAGCAATATAAGGTACGTTTCAAGGGTAAAGTGGAGCAATCCAGGGAAAGGAGTAGCTCCTACCCCTACATCTTGTTGTAGAAGCTTTTGAAAAATGGAGCTTTTGGGCAGCCCTCGACTAAGGTCACCAACTTTACTTACTTATTCCGTTCAAAAAATTCATTTATCTATATACCCAACCCCTCCCGTTCGCACAGAGTGGCTGGATATATATATATATATATATATATATACATCCACGTCAATTTGTCCATAACTATCCATCAATATCCTTGTCGGATATTGACAATACGTTACAGCCAGAGTTGATTCCCGTTTTTTTCTTTCTTTTTCAATACTTCTCTTCGTAATTTCAGCTTTGTAGGTCTGTATTTTTTTCTATATGCATCTCTATAATGTTTCATTTTAAATACATATCAATGGTCTTGTTATTTTCAATAGCAGTCATTCTATAATAATTATTCTAATACCACTCTATAAATATTAGTTAACCTCTTCAATATTCACCGAAGTATTTTGATTCTTCGTTTAAATACCTGCAGGTCTATTTCGTTTCGTTTTCGATATTAACTATGGATTTTTTCATACCAGCCATTGTAAAATATTTTTTTCTATTTCCTCTCAGTACATGTTAGTTAAATTTTGTAATACCCGTTGCTTTTTTCAATTCCTGCCGAGCAAACTAGTTTTGTTTTTTCCGTTCTTGTTATTTTATAAATATTATTTATTTACCTGTCAAAACATATAAGTTTACTTCTGCAATACACGTGAAGATATGTTGTTTCTTTTCAAAATATGCTGATTTAACAAGTTTCGTTTTGAATTCTTGCCAAAATGGTTTTTAGATCTTCAATTCCACTCATTCTATAATAACTACTTTAATACCGTAACGCTTCTGTTTTTTTTAGACACTTTTTTTATGTTCATTCGAACGGTCAATATCAGGTCCTCTTTTTAAAATCCTACAATATTGGACATTGAGGAGGGTTAGGTCCTCTTTTTAAAATCCTACAATATTGGACATTGAGGAGGGTTAGGTCCTCTTTTTAAAATCCTACAATATTGGACATTGAGGAGGGTTAGGTCCTCTTTTTAAAATCCTACAATATTGGACATTGAGGAGGGTTAGGTCCTCTTTTTAAAATCCTACAATATTGGACATTGAGGAGGGTTAGGTCCTCTTTTTAAAATCCTACAATATTGGACATTGAGGAGGGTTAGGTCCTCTTTTTAAAATCCTACAATATTGGACATTGAGGAGGCGGTGTTGGTTTAATGGTTTTCGGAGGAGGTAATTGACATAATGACCCGAGTTCACATCCTGGACGAGGCTGTTTGAATTTCGCATAGTACAAATATTTCTGGGAAAAGTATACAGCGAGAGATCGTCTGTAACCACGCTCACCACACAAAAATCTCGCCCATGTTGTTTTGTCTTCGTCAGCCGGCTCGGGTCGAAATGCATTAGTCCAAGGCGGGTCCACAAAAGAAGAAAATGTCATAATCAAAAGGGGTGAATGAATGGTGTTCAAAAAAGGAGAAGGTGTGAGACACTTCGCAAAATGACGGTTTGTAGAGTCTTCACTTTTGCTACGTTGGCAGTTGGTGAAATTCCCTTAAATAAAACTAAAGCTGACTGCTAGACATTCGAGTTTGATTTCGCTTTTCTCTTCGGTGGATCCTCTAAGACTATTAGTGACTATCTCTCTTCTCTGCGTTTACCTCTGTATCTCTCTTTTGTCTTACCTTCTATCTCTGTCTATCGTCTATCTTCTATCTTCTCAGTCAATCTACGCGTTTCTCTGTCTCTGTTTCCTGGTCCTCCTCTGTGTCTGTCCTTTTTAGCAGACTGATTTCACTTTTATATTTTCTGACACCCATAGACTGGACATAAAAATTTGGACAAAGAGTATGTCTCTAGGACACCCACAAAAAGGGATAATAAAACTAAAGCTCTTTTAAGTCAAAGCTCCACTTTTATAGGTTGAATTAGTGGTTCCCGAATTAAATACCTACAGTCACACACACACACACTCAACATATCCTCCCAAATATGTCTCGGTCCCTATATGGACATATATACACATACATATATACATACCTATGGTCAAATCACAACCATATACGTGGTGCCTTCAATAAGTTTACAGACTTTTTTGTACAGGCATTTAAAATTGGCGTAGACTTTTAAAATTCACTGTTTTTGCCATACATCTTATGAGATGACTGAACATTTTTTATGATTTCAGCTTCAAATGAACAGCTACAGCACGAATTGCAATACACCCTACTAATGTCTGAATGACACAGCTGGTGAATTTCAAAAATGCAATCTGGACGTGACGACATTTTAGAAGAACGATATGCAATAAAATTCTCTTTCAAACTTGTAAAAAATGTCACAGAAACCTATGGAATAATTCAGACTGCTTTTCAACCATCTTGCATCAGTTTTTAGTGGCATAAAAGATTCAAGGAAGGCAGGGAGTCTGTGAGGGATGATGAGAGGTGTGGGACGAGTAGGGAAGTCAATACACCAGAGTTGATTGACCTAAGGTTTAGGGTTAGGGTTACTATGTTGAGGTTTTAAGAGAGTTCAGTAAGAGATTTCGTCGGAAGTGGCCTGAGCTCTTCAAATCGGGTCAGTGGCATTTCCAGCAGGACAATGCACCAGTCCACAAATCCACAGACTTGTCACAGACTATTTGACCAAGATGGGCATCAAGACAGTTCCTCAGCCTCCCTATAGTCCATACCTTGCTTCCTATGACTTTTGGTATTTCCCTAAGCTCAGAGGCTGTCGTCGTTATGAGACAATTGAGAAGATGAAAGAGGCTGTGACGAAGGTCACTGACACGCTCACACAAGAGGACTTCCATTGGGTGTTCCAGAAGTTGTTGGAACGGTACAACAAATGCATTGCAGCCGTAGGAGATTACTTCGAAAGGGACTAGAGTTTCATATGTGTACTATCAATAAAAGTGCCCCTACGAAAAAAGTTTGGAAACTTATCTAATGATCCTCGCACACCTATGTATTCGTACGTACATGCATATACACGTACGAGTACTCCAAATCACTCATGTGTCTACTCATGGGCACATATATATGTATATATATAGCTAAATCTGGATACGACCACACCAGCGTCAATAGTGTCTCAATGCATCCGACAATTCTCGCACCAGTTAGGGGTCAATAAATTGGCAGCCGACAATTCCACGCTCGGCGGTAGCTCTCTGAAACTAGCTGACCAGTTCACCTACCTTGGAAGAACCGAAAAAGACATCGACACGCGACTAACAAAGGCATGGACAGCTATCGGTCAGATGGAAATCAGACCTTGATGCCATCGAGAGAACTTGCTTAGAGCGATGACTAATTTAATAATAGGGCTACATATAGAGAATTTTTTGACTATGATTCGTTTTTCTCGAATTCTTTTGTTCTCAAAAAATAGTTTCGCTTCTCTTTTGCAACGTCTCTCTCTCTCTCTCTCTCTCTCTCTCTCTCTCTGTGGGGGGGGGGGGTTCATTCTTTTTTTAAAATTAATTTCCCGCTTTTTCATTTTCTTTGTAACTTTATATTTAGAAACCAATTAATTCTTAATTTTTGGTCAGTCAGTGATCATAACAGTTACATTTCAATCGCTTTGATTTTAAGTTTTCACTGGAATAATCCACTCCAATAAAATCGACTTTATGGCCAATGACTTTACGGGGTATTGACGTTTTCATTGACTTTCAGGTCATTGAAGTGCCATGCGACGTAGAGGTCAAAGGGAGGGTTACTTAGCCGTGTTCATCTCTCGTTATGAACTATTTAGGAATACAGTCTTATTACTTTACTCCCCGTGAGTTTTCACTGCTGGTTCTTCACTGGAGTTTGAGTGACAGCATGTCTGCAGGACTCTCCTCAGTATTCTAACCGATCTCAACAATGATATAGTCTGAACAGTTTCAGTTCTTCGGCTGATTTCCAACTGTTTTAGTCTCTTTTCCTAGCCTTTTGGGATTGTTCACAACCACCCCTATGTTCTACAATTTTCTTAGTCCTCTAGCAAGGTCCAAGTATTTGTCTATCGTTTCAATTTCTTCGATTTCACTCAGTGGTCAAATGGAACGGCAAAATCTCGTACACGGCAAGTTCTTTTTATTAATTTTTTTTTTTTGTTCGATTGCTTTGAGGTAGGGAACAATTAAGATGTATTAGCCGTCTACAAATTGCTTGCAAATATCTATAAACTTGCCTGTCAGTAGCAGCAGGAAATCGGCCAATCAGAGATGACTAAAGCAACGGCAAGCTCTAGCCAAGTGTCAGTATGTATTCCAGCCTTGTAACTGAGAAGGTGTACCTTTTTTTATCACACAACTGAAAACAAGATGGCTACCCGAATTCAAACAATTTTATTTATTTATTTATTTTAATTAGCGCTTGATATTATTTTCTGGGTGGAAGTAGAGGATCCGTTTGTATCTCAAAATCTGAAAGAAATTTGAGTTTCATTTTCTTCGACGTTTTCTGGTTTGTGCACGTACCATTTCGTTGTACTTTTCCCACCTTGTTGTGACTCGTCTTGAACTTCTTTTGTCTAAGTTTACTGCATTCACTTACTACACGATCAATCATCTCATCTTTTTCTTCACATAACCTACATTTGCTATTTTATTGCGGCTTATCGATTTGTTTACCGTTGCTTATTATTATCTCAGTCTTCGTGAATTCTTTTACATCAGTTTTAACAGGTAGTTTGGGGTTTTCTCTTGGTGAAATGGTTAAAGCGATGGACTGCGGAATCGTAGCAAGCGAGTTCGTACTCCAGTCGCGCTATTACGTTCACTTTCGGGCAAATACCCTTGGGAAAGATATGAACCCCCTTATCCTTCCAGCTATGGGTCAAATAGTACCACTACTGTCATTCGAGAAGGTTGGCTTTGGCATTAAATAACATAAAAAGGTTAATATGCCATTAAACAAACCAAAGAAAGAAATCAAACTGGTAGTTTTTCACTGGAGTCTAAGAGATAGCAAGTCTCTCCAGGACTCTTCCCAGTATTCTTGCCGATCTTAACAATGCAGTGATTTCCAATTTCGTCATTATCTTTTCCAAACCCTTGGGGACTATTCCTAGTGTGCCAATTATCATTGGTATCATCGTCATCTTCATGTTCTACAGCTTTTTCAGCTCTCTGAAAGATCCAAGTATTTGTGTATCTTTTCGATTATTATTATCAATATTATTATTACTTCCCTCCTTTCGAATTTTTCCCACCACTATTTAATGATGATCACTCACTTGAGTTTAAGTGACAGCAAGTGTCCTCAAGTCTCCAGGACTCTTCTCAGTATTTGTTTTCTCACTATCACTGAATCTTTAGACAAGACTTAGAGAGAAAGGTTGTGATTATGTACATTATGTTTATTTACTCTGGGGGGGGGTTCATTCGTTGGATGCTTTTTTTTTCTTCATTCACATTCATAGCACTCTTCTTAGAATAGGTGTAACTTTTGAATTTCATATAAGCTGAGACAACCTAGTATTTTTTTTACATGTATCTTTCCTTTTCTTGATTATAACGAGGACTTTTACTATTATTGGAACGGTGGTATTTTTAAAGGGCAAATTTTTTTTCAGTTTCTCTTTCCAGATCTTTATATTTACTTATTATTCTTATTAATCACTCATCAGAGTTTTTCATATCAGCGTAAGCTGATGGTCTTTTACTGGAGATTGAATTTTAGCAAGTCTCCTCAAGTCTTCAGGACTCTTCTCAGTATTCTGGCCGTTTTCAATAATGCTGTTGTTTGGATGGTCTCCACTCGGCTGCCAACTTCCAAATCTTCCTGGTCCTTTAATAATCCTTTAGTTACCGTGCCAAAAGCACCGATCACAATTGGTATAATTGTCATCTTCATGTTCCACAGTTTTTTCAATTCTCTAGCAAGATCAAGGTACTTATCCTTCTTTTCACATTCTTTAAGTTTTATTCTGTGGTCAGCCGGAACTGTAAAGTTGACAATTTTGCAAATTCTCTTTTGTTGTTGTTGTTGTTGATTATTATAAAGTATGGTCTTCTGGCCGAGATTAGGTGATCCGTTTGTATGTCAAAGTCCCATAAGACTTTATGTGTGTCATTTTCTAGGACAGATGCTGGGTTGTGCATATACCATTTGTTGACATGGTCAAATTTAAATTCTTGCATATTTCCCAGTGTATCACCTTGCCCACCCAGTTGTGTCTAGCCTCGTACTCCTTCTGTGCCAATTTACTTATTATTATTATTATTATTATTATTATTATTATTATTATTATTCACTCATTAGAGTTTTTCACATCAGCGTTAGTTGATGGTTTTTCACTGGAGTTTGAGTGACAGCAAGTCTCTTCTAGTCTCCAGGACTCTTCACAATATTCTGGCCGTTTTCAATAACACTGTCGTTTGGATAGTCTCCTCTCGTCCACCAACTTCCAAGTCCTCCAGGCCCTTTAATAATCCTTTGATTACTGAGCCAAAAGCACCAATCACAATTGGTACAATCGTCACCCTCATGTTCGACAGCTTTTTCAATTTTTTTAGCAAAGTCGAGGTACTTACCCTTCTTTTCACATTTTTTCAGTTTTATTCTGTGGTCAGCTGAGACAGTAAAGTCGATAATTTTGCAGGTTCTCTTTTTTTGTTGTTGTTGATTATTATTAGGTCTGGTCTTATTATTATCA